>BGPR01003775.1:80550-92693 GCA_013235015.1 Araneus ventricosus | reverse complement strand
ATTTATTCTCATAAAGTAATGTTACAAAATGCCCCGGTTGAAAAAGTATTCTATCCTGAAATAACAATGCTAAAATTAAAAACTGAAATTAACTCGCATCAAGTGATCTTACGGAACTGCTTCAGTTGAAATGTATTCGTCCAGAAATAACAATGCTCACCTTTGCATGCATACTTTGACTTAAGGATATATTTGGAATAATAACGGATGAGTGCAATTTCTCTACAGCCACTGGAGTTTCTGCTTTCAAATTTTTAAACTTCTCCCGAAAGATTTTTTTCTAATCGAAGAAAATATGACACCAGATTTCACATTTATACCGAACACGGATTTTATACCGAGAAGATTGATCGCCTTCTATCTGAATGCATGATTTTCATTATTAACCACTTCGAAAATCCAACTGTGTCAGTTCTTTTACTTCTTACTTTCACTTAAAGCAAATATTTTGAGAGAAGCAAAGCTTATAATCAAGTTCATTTAAATGAGTCAAACGGGAATCGAAAAACGCAAGGATAGACAAATGTACATCATCTGTGTTGTCAAGAGTATGCACCTTTGTCAAAGAAACCAAGAAATTATTATTTCCGTAATGTCTGTGTGCCTCATAAAAAGACATGTATCGAAAATATACAAAATATCTACTAATTTCATAAATCTTTAAAGAATCACAAAAAAGAAAAGAAATTTTATGCACAACTTGTCTTTTTCAAACAGCCGCTGATGTTAAAGGCGTAGAACTACTTTAATCGCGTGACTCTTTTGTTTCTCGAAGTTTATCGGTTTCTCTTTGTTACTCGCGATTCTTTTTTGTTTCTCGAAGCTTCTCCAATACTCTTTTGTTTCGCTTTGTTACTCGCGATACTCTTGTTTCTCGAAGTTACTCGTGATTCTCTTTTGTTTCTTGAAGTTACTCTGAATTCTCTTTTGTTTCTCGAAGTTACTCTCAATTCTCTTTTGTTTCTCTGAAATACTAATGTATGAAAAAATTGGCGAAATAAAATGAAACTAAGGTTACAATTAAAATTGTTTTATTTCTTAATAAAATATATTGCAATGTCAATTCTTTTGTTTTGAATTCTTCAATCGCGAGTGGATATGTTGCAATTCTGTGTAAAATCGGCCGATGCTATGAAAATTAACATACATAATTTAATAATTCGGGACTGATGTTTCTTGTAAAAGTTGAATCTATATATGAATTCCCCAGAGTACTAGGATAATTTGTTGGCACCATGTTCAAAACAAAATACTTCTTCATGAAACCGAACGTTTTCTCATTCCTTTTGACATCCACATTAAAGTCACCCATAACAATAATTGGAACATCTTTATCTATTCGAAACTCTTCATCGATCAGCAAACATGTCTCTGAATATTTTAAAAGTGCGCTGAATAAGAACATTTTCAAATGGGATGCATCTACTCCCGGATGAATGTAAACAGAAGATAGTATACAACGCGACTGACCATTAATTGTAAATTAATTGTTTTTAACATATGTAGTTACCGAGATATAGAGGATCGCGTCACCAATTCATGCGTATTTTTGCCCAACTTTGCAACTCAGAAGTCGCTGAACTACAATTCCGCTTTTCAATTTTTTTTGTAACTTCTGTTGTTACCCTTTATCTCAAAAATAAGATATTAGTTATGTTTCTAACATGTGTAGTTACCTAGATATAGAGGATCTCCCATACAACGTTTTTTGCGGCGTTTTGGAATGTGAATTAAATTCCTTCTTGGGACCCCATTGGTAGGAACGTAGTCCTATGTTAAAAGATTGTTTAGCATAAATTGTTTTACATTATTCTGCACATTCAAACTTTAATGTTTCAAATTATTCTGCTGACGTTGCATCTCCTTGAAAAATTTCGAGTGAACCTATGCTTATCACGGAAAGAGTTGTTAGAAAGAAGAGAGAAGCATGGGAACCTCTAAGAATACGAAATAGTATTTCATTAAAAAAATTGCCAGTTACAAACTTCTTCTTCACGGTTTTTCAATATGTGTACGAAAACACGAAAACTGAATGACAGAGAATCTGTAAAAAATAGACACACAGAGGTTGAGAACGTAATCATGGGTCATGAGAGGCTGCTAATAAAGTCGCAAATTATTCAAAGAAAGTAAAAAACTACGAAATATACTCCGAGAGAATAGAATTCAACAAACAAGGCATCCATTCTAGTACACTTTTTCAAGGGCTAAGGACTATATTCGAAATGGATTCAAATTATTTGGGAAATTTTTCTGTAAGAAGTTTGACTTTCGTCTGAAAAAAGCTTCTCATAGCCCGACATTTCGAACAAAGACGAACAAGACAAAAACTACCAACAAAAGAATTTTTTAAAGGGACAAACAAACATAATACCGCTAACAATTTTGATTAAAAATATATTAACCATCGGGCAGGAAATGCCTTCATAAAAATATCAATAAAAGAAGGAAAAAAATCAAACTTACCCTAGCTTTGTCTAAATGTCTCCACTTTCCTTTTTTCCTTCTCTTATTGATATTTTTTTACGAAGACATTTCCTGCCCGATGGCTAATATATTTTTAATCAATCTTGTTAGCGGTATTATGTTTGTTTGTTCCTTTTTAAAAATTCTTTTCTTGGTGGTACTTGTCTTGTTCGTATTTGATTGGGAAATTTCGGGCTATGAGAAGCTTTTTCAGACGAAAGTCAAGCTTCTTACAGAAAAATTTCCCAAATAATTTGAATCCATTTCGAATATAGTCTATAGCCCTTGAAAAAGTGTAAAAAAGAATGGATGCCTTGTTTGTTTAATTCTATTCTCTCAGAATATATTTCATGGTTTTTTACTTTTTTTGAATAATTTTTGGCTTCCTTTGTCTTTTGTAAGCAGACGCATATTGTGCGTTACTTACGCATTGTTTAAATTTTGTGGTGTATGTTTAATTTATTTTTAAATTTGTTCTAATTGATAATTTAATTTTATTTGATTATCTTTATACGCTGATAAAGTCGCGGTTTCCGAGTTCGAAAGCTTCGAGTTTGAGACCCGATTCCTCCGAAAATCCAGATTTTGACTAATGAATGTCAACTTTGCCACCGCCGTTCATCATTTTGATTTTGCGTGGAATTAGGGAAGTGAGGGTCTGACTTGGATACAGTTCTCGTCTGTTTACCACAGTTGAAATTTATGAGTTTCCTCCAAAAAATGGCCCTAGTGTGTCTTCAAAACGAGAGCTAAACTAAATACTGAAATTAAATTCATCGAGAAAATGATCAGTCACAGCATTTGGTATCAAAGTGAAAGCTGAACCCCCCAAGTTATTTGACGCATGCGAACAAGCTTCCGCTAAATACAGCGCAACTCCTCAACTAAATTGGGAAGCAGTCCTAATCGCAGTCTTGAAAACTTCCGAAGAGCGTTCTTCCTTCTCTTTCATCAACGTATTCAAGCAAAAATAGTTAAGAAATGTAGAGAAATTTGATTTAAAATCGAACATTGTCTCAGTTATCATTCATTTAAGCTTCCCTCTTCTCATTGCCTAATTTTGGAAGGATTTTTTTCTACGTTGGAGGTTTTTATTTTATGACTCGGAGTTTGAAAATTTTTGTAGGTCAGAAAACGGGTCTCTTTAACAGGCTCTGAAATTCGCCTTTTCAAAACATTCTGGAAACATCCATGATATGAACCGTTAAGCATTTATCACACGGACAGCTATCGTGCTCTGTTAGCGTGAGCACGAGAGCAATGACACTCACCTAAAAAGTTTGTAGCACGTGACTGGTGAGACCAGATGACGGAAATGGTGGGCTGCATTCAACCGGCTTTTAAATGAACACGATGGTGACGGAAAATCGTCAGCAGCGAAAATTCAACCCAATCGGGTGTGACTCTGACGGTGACGTAGTTCGCCAATAAATACAGCCCACGATTTCCGTTATCTTGTCTGACCGGTCACGTACTACAAATGTTTTAGGTGAGTAGCAATACGCTCGTGCTCACGCTAACAGAGCACGATAGCTGTCCGTGTGATATATGCTTTACAGATATCCAGTGGTAGAGTGTACAGAGAGAGCGAGTGTGCTTACAGAGCTTGAGGTTGAGAGGCGCGCTGCAAGACGCCTGCCCCTTGGAATTGAGGGCCACGACGGTGTAGAGCCCTCCGTCATCCGGGCACGCCTCCTTGATGGTGAGGCTGTGCTTCTGGCCCACGGAGGAGGTCTCCAGACGCGCGGACTTCTCCAGCTTCTGGTTGTCCAGGAGCCAGGTGACGCTGGGCACGGGGCTGCCCTCAGTCTCGCACTCCAGGACGGCGGTCTCGCCCACTGCAAAACGAAACGAAGGTCAGCAAAACAGAGAGTGCGTTAAAATAAGAAAGGACGCACATACAGTAGAGTCTCCCTACAGCGAATTTCTCCCTATAACGAAATTTTTAATCGGAATGTTAAATAACATTCAAAATATTCTTCATATAACGAAGTGGTTGTCTCCCTATAACGAATTTTTTCAGACCTTTATCTTTTCGATTTTTGTCATTTTTGAAGAAAGTTGCAAATTTCTCGGCAAACAAATCGCTCACACGTGCCTGTTTCTGGAACCACTCGCATTGTTCGTTCCAGCGATAGCACATAACAATAGAATGCTATGTGAAGGGTAATGCAGTTGTGGGGAACTGGGTTTCTACAGAGGGAGCAACATTTCTACGGGTCAAGATTCCAAGAATCGGGACGGAGGGGAGGTGGAAACAGCAAATGGATGTGACAATACGCATTTTATGTTTACCCGTACTAGTACATATTATTCTCTAAATTGGTGAATTGTCTTCACTTTTGAACATTTTATTTATACAATAAAAATTAGTATAATTTTAACAAATTTAGAATAAATATTACTTCATTTTTAATTGAAAGTCATAATTAAATATTTTTGAATTTATAGCACATACTAAAAGGTTTGTAACATTTACTTAAATAACTGCAAAAATCTCTAATCTCCGTATAACGAAATTTTTTCTATAGCGAATTTTTCAACTGGAACCAAGCGATTTCGTTATAGGGAGACTCCACTGTATTTTCATTTTGATAATCATTTTATACGGCGACTAAGAAAGGCCGCCAAGACTTTATTCAAGGTCACTATCACTAAATAATTGAGAGAACCTTCCCGGGTAATAAAAAAAAGACCTTTTCAAAAACAATAAAATAAACAAGGGGAAAAACAACCGAACTAAACCAAGATAAATAAGTAGAGGGAAAAATAACTAAGCGATATCTGCAACATCGAAAGAAATGAATGTAAGGTGTACAAAAGGGTCTTTTTATCAAGCCAAACAAAAGATTTTGTCGAAAATTCAGAAGACAGACATATTTTAACGTATAATTGATTTCATCTATTACCATAAAGAAAAGCTTAATTATTTTTACTGATGTGCATTTGGTTTAAATCAGATCACTACACAAAGTGGTAAGTGCTTCTATGGCAAAAGGTGGCACACAGAATATACCACCAGACATGAACGAGTTACGGGTCTATTATGGTACCCCCCGGGTGGGGGGGGGGCGTCACTTTTCCCGTTGTTAACTTGCGGAGAAAGTGACGTCTCCCAACCCAACCGGGGGTACCAGAATAGACCCGTTAAACTTCAGACTATAATCCCAAGTGAGATAAAGTAGGGCCATCTTTCTTTAGTTTCTCCAATACTTGCTAACAAAAATAACTAAAAAAATATTCGACAGCGAAAATTTCATTAACACTGGTTGAATAACGACTTTAAATTGAGTTTCTTTTTGATTAAAGTCAGTTAATGCTTCATGTTATTACCCAATTTATGGTTTTGTGTCACAGCAAAATAATGAAAAAAGATAAAATACACTGGCGATAGTTTCTGAATAGTTTGCCAGCCTTCTTTCCCTCTAGCTGCCTTTTACATTAACAAAACAACATTGTTGCAATACTGACAAACTGTCGCGCAAAACGTAAAACCTATGAAACACTAACGCTAAATGCAGTTTTGCAACAGATTAAAAATGTTGGGAAACCATCTGAACAAGTATTTTTAAACTCTAAAAAAATGTAAAAAAAGTACACATGGCTATATTTATGATTCATACAGGCAGTGATACATGTAAATATAAATGACAAATAAAATACACTGTGTCTCCATGAAACCTACTATGAACATAGGAAAGTAAAGACAGTTTCTCGGAAATATACATGGACTCTCACAATATAAAATGAAATAAATCATGCAAAAAAGCATATTGAATGAGACATCACAGCGTGACAGCCAACAAACATCAGACAGTAAGCATAATACATTTCAAAATGTGTGAATGGAATTGAAAATAATTAAAAGTTCACATTGTTTTTGCAATGGCATTCAAATTTTAAAATGCTTTTTTAAACTTCATGGTAAAAATTGGATACATAATAAAATATTAATAATTCCATAAGAACTGAAGGAAAAAGTTGAAGCTAAGCAATTTCGAATTTTAAAAACAAATTCTTCCACAAAATTTATTTCAAATTAAAATGCGATTGCAAAGTAAATGAGCGGAAGAAACCAACCTGAGCTTATCAACTTGGTATGCTCTAATATTTATAGCTAATTTCTTTAAATGTGAAGAAGCAATTGGTAGTTTTTAGAACCGATTCATACTACTCAACATGCTTGTTTAAAGAAAATACATATAATTAACGGTTTCTTTCCAACATTTTTTGTACCCATTAAAGTAATGTTTCATATTTTGCAAAATTCAACTTTTTGCTTATTTTGGAGTACACTGGTCATTTCTGTGGACACAATTCCGCTAAAATAGGCATAATCTTTCTGAAATTATATGCATACAATAATCGTTATACACAGTGAAAAACAATAAGCTCTTGTAATTTTGTTCCTGTTATTTATTTCTTAGAGCTTTCTTTAAAATTAAAGATAATTTTTCTGTTAACAAAGAGGAAACATTTACTTTTGCAATTCATTAAAATTAATGTGTTTCAATCTTTTTATATAAAAATTTAAAAGCCTGAAATAAGAATGTGAGGCTACTTCTTGAAACAAAAATTTTCAGTAGGAATGCGATTGTTGCGTGATGGCTAAAAATAAACAAAACAAGAAATCTGCATTTAAAAACAAAACGTTTTGTAGCTATATAGGGAATAAGGGCCACCCCTTCTGAACTTCAGAACGACGGCAACTATAGTCATGAAAGTATTGTCTAGGTACAGCAAAACGTGTATGCGCTATGCGATGATCCCACTTACAACACCACCTGGTGTCAAACTCCGGAGTTAGTGTTTCTATTTCGAAAAGGGCACGAAATCGTGGAAAAATTTCAATTACAAAGTTATTATAAATTTTAATTACAAATTAGAGAGCTATCGATTTAGTACAAAAAGATACCGCGTGCGCATTAATACGAAGAAATGAACGCTTAAAATGCACATTTGTTTGTTTGCGATTTCCGAAACTGTGACGTCTCAGAAACGGGTTAAAAAGAGAAAAACAATTAGTTATCACAAGATACCTTTATTTTCGTTGTTCAAAGTGCTCTCCGTCATCTAATACAGATTTGAGTCTTTGCACTCGTTTTAGTATGTAGTTGGGGTGCTAGCACAAGCAACAGTAATAGTAGATCTGCTGTTTGAGTTATTCCCACAGAAAAAGCACGAGTGGGTCATTTTTTGTCCGAAAAATAACATTTTCTGCTTTTGTCCATGTCTCGGGACATCAAAAATTCCGTAAAATGCGAACAAACAAATGAGCATTTTAAGCGTTCTGCTCTTCGTATTATTGTGCACAAGGTGTCTGTTTGTACTAAATCGATAACGCTCTACAACTTTGTAATTGACATTTTCCCTCTATTTCGCACCGTTTTCGAGATAGGAACGCTAACTCTAGAGTTTGCCACCAGATGGCTCTGTAAGTGGGGATCATCGCGTAGCCGTTTTACTACACTTAGACACTACTTTCATAACTATAGCTGCCGTCCTTCTGAACAAAAGAGCGAGTGACCCTTATTTAAGTGTGAACCCTGTATTACAAATAGTATTAATTAATTTAGACAAGACGTAATTAATTAACGTACAAGCAAACGCTGCCTGATAAAACTGAGAGAATTGCTGTGGGTGTAGAGAGGAAACGAGAATACTTACGGTTGCATGTGACTCCCCGGAGTGTCTTAGAAAAGCGGGGCTTATCCATTGGATCGAAATCTAGAAGGCAGTCAAGCAAGCATTAATTTCAAACGCTGAAAGCAAAAGCACAGCAACAGGTGCTGCGATCAGGGTTGCACAAAAACATCAAGAAACAATAAGCCATGGGCAATTCATACATCAAAACACAAATAAAGATCAGTGAAATACTCCATAAAAACGTAAAATATAAAGCAATTAGAAAATATGTTTAAGTTTATTGTAATTTCAGCAACTAAGTGATTCATATTTGTGAATAAGTGATCCCTATTAGCACAAGATGCTGTACAATATTGATACGATATCTTTACGCTGGTAGTGAGGCATACTAAATATCTTAGCAATATCGTCGAGATGTCGTAAAATATCTTGCGCTAATAGGATTGCAATTTTTTGGTTACTATTAAACTATTAGAAACTGACTAAAAAAACTGATAACTATGCAAGCATCTCGCATAACAAAGAAGCACGATCATTTTGCGTTCAAAAATTGTAAAAAGGAAAGTTTTAAAAAAATAGTTACAAATTAGTTTTAAAAAACTTTTAAATCGATTAGTTAAAATAATACGCTATATGATTAACTTAAAGTTTCTATAAAATAATATATCAAGTTGCTTAATCTCACAATGCTTCAATTTTTCCCTCTGACAATAATATATTTTCTTTGATAAGATACCATTTAGCTGCTTGATAAAATGTAACAACGAAGGTGTAAAAATTCCTCAGCAATTTGAAATCTTACTTCTTTCGCATGACACACATAATACAACATCTCAACAATAGTAAAAAGTGAAGACAAAAAGAAATAGAACAGTCTAATTATTTTTACGTTCGCGTATGCAAATTATACGAAGAGAAAGTGTTTTTGAAATCATCAAAAAATTCGACTTCGAGCTTTTGAAGAATTTGACTGTTTTGTAGTACCCCAACAACAACAACAAAAAAATCACGTCCATGACTGCGTGCGTGAACAGGAATACCTGAATTAACAAAAGGGGTTGAAATCGGAATATATTAAAAGAGATATTAAATCGCAAATTTCGGTAAACAGAATACACATCTACATTTTCTACAGTCACAGATTTACAGAAAATAACTCGTGTTTTGATTTTCATGTAATCGAAACATGAGGTTGCCTTACAAGTAACTTGATGCTTTGAAACTTTGACTGGATTTGCCACTTTCTACAGCATTCTGACACATCATCATAGGTCCAGGTCATTTTGGATGTGTACAATGCAGCATCCACTCACAGGATTACATCATTTCGGATGTGTGCAATGCAGCATCCACTCACAGGATTACATCATTTCCGGATGTGTGCAATGTAGCATCCACTCACAGGATTACATCATTTCGGATGTGTGCAACGCAACATCCACTCACAGGATTACATCATTTCGGATGTGTCCAATGAAGCATCCACTCACAGGATTACATCATTTCGGATGTGTGCAATGCAGCATCCACTCACAGGATTACATCATTTTGGATTAAAGTGGTCGCAATGCACACAAAAGCAATCATTTTCGAGCATACCTTATAGAGACATCCTTATGACGAAGTACATTTGGAAACCAGGGTGAGGAAATTTTCGATTTTATGCAGCCTTTTTCACAAAGTCACAAATATAAATTAAAAAATAAGAAATGTTTTCCCTCTCGACTCTCATATATTACAAAACGCACACAATATGGTATAGTTTGGTTGCAGCTTCGTAGTGTAGTGGATAGAATCGAGCAATACTTCCGAAGCAAAAATACGAAGAAACAATACATTTTTTCGATGATTGATTTAATGCAAAATTCGGCACAGATTTGCTATGCTAGTGTAAAGATAACATGTCAAATTCGCTTGATCTAGATCGTTGTGGTTCGTATTCATATATTTAAATACGAATAGAGATACGATATCTCTTTAAAGGTTTTTGTCCAAAACTTATATACAGATCTACAGTTTTGATATAAAGGCCACATGCCGAAATTTACCTCTAAATCTCTTTGTGTTTTTGAAATTCACATACACATGGATTGTAAAACAGGCAGTTTGCCAGTGGACAGAAATTTGATACATTTGATGGGATCTTCAATTTTGGTGTAAAGACCACACGTCAAATTTTATTTATCTAGCTTGGTGGGTTTTTGAGTGATTACGTTCACATACAGATGGAAAGACAGTCTTCCCGCAGACTGATTTTACCCAAAATCTGAAACGATGTTCATAAATGTTGAGTGAAGACACCATACCGAATTTCATCTGTCTAAATACTTGTGTTTTGGAGTTGCAGTGTTCACGTACACACAGAAATGGTTAAAAAATGTGCTTATCGGACTCGGGGAGGTCTACCGAAAACAGACTCAGCAAAATCTCGAAATCGAAATATTTTGAAGATTTTAATACTTTCTCTTTGCATGTACAGGTATGCGAGAAACTAAATAAACTCAAAGTAACAGGAGAAGAAAATTTTAAATTACATATAGCCACTTCTAAAACCATGCATTTAGTTGAGAATACACCAAAATAATTTTCAAGCCAAATACACCTCTAAATCAAATAATTAAAACTAAAAATATGGACACTCATTGTAATTCAGTTTTTCCAAAGGCGGTTAGTATTAAATAAGAGTTATTTAAAATGAGTCGCTATATTTTTAATAGTTTAGAGATGTTTTACAATGAAACAAAGGATTTTTCCCCCACAGAGATAGGAATCTTAAATCGTGTTATATTACAGGATTTTCTGGAGACCTATTTTGGATGAAAAGTGTCTGGTTTACAAGTATCACAGGCTGCTTAAATATTGGGTCCGACTCTGAATGTGGTTAAGGGGAATGCATAAAGAATTCTTACCTACATTTAGGAGATTTCTATCCACTCATTTTTATACCATTTTCAGTTAACCATTAATTTTTAATTTTTATTATTTTTTCTTTCTTTCTGTTCACATTATTTTATTATTTTCATTATCATTTATTTTTTATACCATTTTTATTTTTTATACTACTTGATTTCATTTTTACACTCACTTTTTATCCACTTATATTACCCTTTTTCACTTCCTTGGAGTGATTTTTTCCAATGGAAGTTTTTCAATATGTTAAAAAAATAAAAATAAAAAATTGTTAGTCGCTACAGAAATTTATCAAGCAACTATCGTATTTTTTAAATCTATCAATAATGAAAGTTTCATTTACATGAGTTCAGTTTCCTATGAAATCGTGTGCTAGGGATCGCAAAAATAAGTTTAAACTCAGAATGGGGTCATGGAAAGTTTTTCCCCGGCTGATAAATGAGTCGCGAGTGGGGAAAAGTTTAACAAGCTCCGATGCAGCGAGTAAGCAGAAATTCGAGAAGCCTTCAGACAAATAAAATAGATTAATTATGTGCGCATACTAATTTAAACTCCACATGAGAAGGGCGTTTCGATCTTTCATCTAATTTGGTTGCCTATTTAGACGTGTTCAGACATCAAGGAAGCCAGACCAAATGTCCCAAAAAACGGCGGTGTGGTGTCAGCAGTCATACGGTGGAGCCGCCACACAAAAGCCGAGGAGTGAGGAAGGCTCGTTTGGCTGTTCAAGGCAGAGAGTGCCACCTCAGCGGATTTCGAGGAACAATGGGATGGAGTGCCAGGGCCTTGACGTGGTGCCAGAACCACTGGCTGAGAAGTACAAAAGACGCTCTGTGGACAGGTAATGACCTTCTCAATGTGAAACGAAACGAGCGCTCTTCGCCATCAGCTCTGTTTACTATCAAACCATCTTCTCGGTTTGGCTCGAAAAGTGTACAGGATGTCCTAAAATTATTCAGCAATACTTTGCAACGATTGAGAGATGGAACACTGGGCATTAGAGGGTACAGAAAATCCTAAGAAATTCTGTTTTACTAGAATGTAAGACTTATGGGTACAGGATATCCTTCAAGCATTCAGTAATACTTCCTAATGATTGAAAGCGAGAACATTGGGCGTAA
>BGPR01003775.1:55722-78164 GCA_013235015.1 Araneus ventricosus | reverse complement strand
TCCATTTCCACCTCTAAAAGTTGCCTACTATAATTCATGGTTAGTTCCCTACGGTGAGAAAGGAACAGAGACTTGCTCATGGGCGACAGATATCTAACACCTTAAGGTTCCATTTCCGCCCCTAAATGTAGCTTCTTTGTACGATCAGTTTTCCTCTGTTGCCTTGAATGCGGTAATGTGAACGAGCCTTAACAGTTACAGACTTCACGTAAACGGTTACAAAGACAGCATTCGCTTTTAAACAAATACACAAAAGCAACTTTTTTTACAGTAATCGGCACAATTACAACAAACATTCAACTCAGTAAGCGATTTTTTAGTTTTTGTATCTTCCATATGAAACAAAAATTGCTGAAGCTGTTACGAACCAGTAGTAATTCGCGAGAATTCAAGAAAAATAAAATATATTTGTATAGTACCAGTTATGCATAAAATTAAGATATTCCAGTTACGGTCCAAAGTAAGCATGTTTCTTTAGAATGGATTTCTTTTATGGTTTCATACATGTCCCCTAGGATCGGATAAGTAGTCTCCTAAGTCGGGTGTACTGCAATTTGAAATTTTTTTATGGAAAAGAGAGTTACGACCATATCAATCTTATCCTTTTCTTAACTTTCTTATGTATAAAAATTTTCAGTTGCATCTTTTGAAAAACAGACTTTTTCATATTTTTCCGAAAAAGTACTTGTGAATAACTTCTGAATATTCTATGCAGTGATAAAATAAAAGTTATTACGCACTTTTATTTCACTTGACTGGTTTCATGCTTGTAAAGATGGAACTTCGGAATCGATTTTCCACTCGCTTTCTGAGCTCTGAAATTCCGTGAGGTTGTATGTTCCTGATGACAGTACAGCATTTTCATTTTCCAGAGCTTAAGTACCAGTCAAACGGTCAATTTAATCAAACGATTCCGATTTCATGCGCGTGGGGCCATCTGTTAGCGAATTTGGGGAGAAATTGATTCCCATAATATTTACAAAACTGAATTATAAATTGGGGACCTAAGAGTAGTAAAGAACACTAAAGTAATGAAAAATAATTTCATTATACTAATAAAAAATGTTTTTAAAAACTGCTTTTATTAAATTTGTCTTCGACTTTGCTTAGTATTTTGCATAATATTTAATTTCCATACACTACTGACAACACACTTATTGCTGAATAACAACACGGCCTAAGACGTATGAGATTTTAATTTGAGATACTAATCTGCATTTTGAATTATTGCGTGAGATAAAAGACGAATATGTGCATGGAACGTCAGCGGTTCAGTGCTGGATTCCTGGTCACCGAGCAGCTTTTAAAGGGAGTGATCTGGTTAATGGCTACATCCCTGCGAGCTGATACGATTCGCAGAACACATTTTGTTATTCGTGGCGGGCGGTCATTCAAGCTTATCCGTATGGAAAAGGTAAAAGCGGAGATATTTTAAATATTTCTTTTATAATGATTTTTTTATATGTTTCAGGAAAAATATAATATCCATTTTCTATATGGTAAAATGCTCCTGCTTTGACCCCCCCCCCTCCCCGCTTAAATAGCTTTCGTACCTATATCCTACAGTTCGTTTTGCATCCAAATAAATACAAAATCACCTAGTTAATAAAGTTAATCTATTGCTATAAGTCAACTCCCTATAATAATATTATTAAAACTGGGCTATGTTTTTAAAAAAAGATTACAATTTATCTCGGCTGAAAAATACCGGATAGTTAGAATAAAATATATCTATTTAAATCTATTTAAAGAAAAAAAGACCAGATGTCGTAAAAATGCCTAATCTCGATGACATGCATTTCGAAAAATGGGAAACTGATGAAAAAAATTCCAAACATGGACCAAAAGGAAAAGAAAGACCAACAATCCATAAGAGAATCGCCGTCGGATGATGATTCAGTCTGATTCAAAAATGCCTATTATATGGGTTATCCAACAAGTAAAGATCCGTTAGCAACTTACTCCACAGAGTGCGCATGCGCGCCCGGTTTGTTTGAAGCATCGGAAAGGCATCTTTATTAGAGAAGACATTAATGTAGATGTTTTGCAGTGGGTTGCGATAACGTTTAATAAAATTGATACGCCAGCGCACCGCGAGTTCACGGATGAGAAGCAGCCGCATAAGTAAGCTGGTTCTCGCTTCCCTTGAGGGTACAATAACGGTGGTCCTCCGAGTCTACCACCAGTGATAGTATGTACCACCTTCGGGAGGGGTCGGGCCGTGGCCCGGTGATGGGCTACTATAACTCCGGCCTCAGTACTCGAACTATTGCAGCGGCTGTCACTCAGTTGTACCCGGGTTCTACGGCATGGCGGGGTGATTCGGTTTTCCGGTTACAGCCCAGACCTCAACCCCACAGATTTTCATATACCTTTGCACCTTTAAGGCTTTCCTTTCTAGCAACAGGTTCTAGGGGGACAATGTTGTGTTGCAAACTATTACCACCTGGTTATCATTACAAGCGCTACATCGTTTTTCAGTGCATGAATACCAACTTAAAAATAAGTATGTTTCCTCATTATGAAAAGTGTCTCATCACGGATGGCAATTATATTTAAATATAGTCTAAGACATGTATCTCAGTCAAAAAATAAAGTGTTTTGTTGGATTGCATTTTTTGTAGTTTTAAATTGCAAAGAGAACTTTAAAAAAAAACCCAACGAAATTGACAACTTAAAAGACATCCTCCAAAAAATGGAAAAAAGAGAAGACCCTGCTATGAAACTCTTCATCCTCTCGGAAGAAATTAAAAAAGACCCAAAGCCCTCTGAAGACCCTTGCAACCTGCCTTGTCAGAGTTGCCAATTCGTGCCATAGTTGCCTTAATAATTTATCTCAACTACCCGATGTAATTCTCTTTTTTTCTTCCTTTTCTACGTACTGTTATTTCACTTCAACTATACTGTTCTTAACTATCTCTTATAACCCCACTAATAATTTGCTCAGTGTTTGGTTAATTGAACCTGGAAGTACCAGCAAAGGAGAGAGTAGGTCTCTGAAATGGGCTCTCCCTACAAATGCTCTATCGATGGTCATTTTATGTTCTTTTAATTTGCCAACGGAACTCATTTTCTAGAAACCTTAAACAATTCGCAGTTGTAAGCAGTATAAGAGTGTACAGGAGACTTACAATTGCCCAAAACAAAAATGTCAGTTTAATTTATGCATGTAAGCCAAACCGTCCTTGTTAAGTAGGACAGGTGAAATTACTAATTATTATTATTAAGTAAAATGATTTTTTAATAATCACAGTTTTTAAAAACACATGTTTGGTAGTTTAATTAGAAAATAGATTTTTTTATTTTAATCACTTTCTAGACCTAGATTTAAAATTCTTTACTATAAATATTATGCAATTTTAAAATAATTTTTTTTATTAAATTCACTCGTATGGAGTTAAAATGTAATTTATTTAATCGATTGACAGATAATGAAGTTCCGAAAGTAATACAATAGTGTATTTTCACCCAGAACACACAAATGTGCAAAATTTCAAAACTCTAGGGCATCAAGATGTGAGAGGAAGATCGACTACAAAATTCCATCTTTACAAGCATGAAACAAGACAAGTTAAATAAAAGTGGGTAAAAATAGTCATTATTACCAGGCGTTTCTTTTCCTAAAATCTTCCATTTTGCTCCCCGTGGTCTGAAATGTAAACGACAGCGATCTGGAATTTTTATGGCCGTTTGTTGTTTAGTCTATACAGTGCTCTGAAAGGTGGTTCTTAAATTATAACTACCCTGAAGATATTTAATGTTTTAATGGTTTTTTTTATCTTGGATGTTTTTCTATTAATTCGAGGTTATATGTTTTATTACATTAACTATAGGCATCAAAATCGAACATTCTCGACCATTACTCATTTTAACGACTTATCTGCCACGTTTAGGAATCTTGCTTGGTTGAAAGGTAATTCGAATATAGCTGAAATTCTCGAAAAGAAAGCGGAAAATGTGCTCTTTCAATTAATCGATTATTTATATATTGGTAATACAGGCATTTATAAGTTGTGAAAGCATATCATAATGATAGCATGCATATCGGAACGAAAAAATTATACAAAGGATAAGTATTGAAAGCATTTTTTACTGATTCCTTTTCTCCACAGCAATAGCTTTCAGAAAACATGGAAATTAACTTTTAATATTAAATAATTCAACAAAATTAAGTTCAGTTTTCAGAAAGTACATCCAACTATCATCATTATTTGTAAAGAAGTTATATAATGCAAAGAGAGGACATTTACATTTGATACCAAGTCAAATCACCAAACATTAAAGCAAGACGTTTTTTTCATTGACTTTCCATTAAAGCTTAAAATGTAATAAATTATTTTTTCATCCAAAATTGAAGTAAGATTGGCATATTCCTTTTGAGTGGTCTTTTGGCATTTTGTAAGAAATGGTTATTTAGAATGCGTGAAATAAAAAGCAAACGATTTTTCATCCTTTTCCCGTGCAGTGAAGAATTAGAAAGGAAAATATTCTCACTGCCTAATTAAATAAATTCGCAACTAAAATTTTATTACTACATGTACATATTATTAAATTCATTTTTTTGGAAGTTCACTTTACTTCTCCAAAAATGAAACCCATTCATTTTACCCATTTTTGGATCAACGTCAGAAATTTGTTTCATCTTTTCTTAATTTTAATCTTCGAATTTCAATAACACTTATACTCCGACTCTAAATATTTAAATGTCTTCCTCACAATGAACACGTGTCTTCTTAAAATCATTATTAAAATGCGGTATGGATCGCTAACTCTTGTGAATTAAATTAAAATGATTAAATTACACCTCTTCGAACATTAAAGCAATTTCTGACTACAGAGTATAAGTAATAACAAAAATGAATTACGATTTTTTGGAGTTGAATGAAAGTTTAAATTTTTACAAAGGGTTACAAAGAAATAATAGAAATTATTAAATTTGTTCTAGAAATAGAAATAAATTGAGCCCAGTTGTCAGTATACGTTTTAAAATTTTTCGGTATTACACTGGAGCCAGATTTCGTATTGCAAAATATCCTATTCAGTAATATGGCTATTAAGTGTAGAACGCGAATGCCAAGATACGACAATGGTTGGGATTTTTTTAATTCAAAATTTTTTAAAGGGAAACAACTATTTAGTAAACTTTGGGTAGAGAATATAGGTTAAATGCACTGGTATTATATATCGGTTATTATTAAAATTTATAAAAAATAATTTGTAATTTGCAGATTTCATATTGCATTATATTCATATATTTTGATTTTTTTCAAATGAGTTTTCTAGAGTTTCTGGTCCTTTTAACTGTAATTGCAAATAATACTTTTCAGGCATTAACCACATGCTTCATATTTAATAATGAAAAGAAAGAAAATAAGTCTTTGAGAAATGTCAATAAATCTTTTATAAACTATAAAAAACTAGAAGAACAGATTTCTTTGTTTGTACATAAAAAAAGCGTTACACTGTGCAGTTTTGTAGGAATTGAAAGACAATTTCCACTCATCACTTTTTCACTACACTATTTAAAAAGGCCGATTTTTCTTCATTTTACTGCTACACATAAAGTAGCTACTGCTACACACCACGCACAAAGACAATTGAAAAATAAAAGACCATGTCGCCATGAGTACTTCTAATGAACAAAGGGCAAACACTAGCGGGGAAGACATGAAACAAAAAATGTATTTATCAATGTTTAATAAATATTTTGTATTTTAAAATTTCAAAATCATCTAGCTTCTTAATACATTTTTGACCCAAACCTATTTCATAGAGTTGAAACTACTGTTGTATTTTATTTCAAGAGAAAGCCCAATTTTAATCCAAACTGTTTCCTACTTTTTATCCTATTATATATTTAATTAAATATATTAATGTTTCAAACAAGTTCATTCTCTGGGCAAACAGTAAGATGATCAATTAGAAAGTAAACATTTCAACAGAAACTTTTCAAACCTAGTATTTTTTTATAAATATTTGTCATTTGTTGAAAAGCTTTCCAAGAAGTATAATATTTACCTCAATCAGGCTAATATTTTTCGCGTCCTCTTTTGGTTCGTGATGAAATGTTTTATATATTTAAAATTTTCAAGTCACAAATAATTAATCTTTGATTCTTTAAAGCATACTCAGTTTTGGAACATGGATAAAATAAAAGGAAATAAAATTTGCATGGCAACTGAAATTTAAAAAGAAATATCATTTGGATACAGATTTCATAATTTTGTTTTACTAATTCTATATTTGAAAATAGAATAGGAAGCAAAATAAGCAAATAATTACTTGTAAATAATGTTAGGAAAAGGGAATTTTTTAAAAAATGACAGAAATTCATCAGCACAAATTTGTAGATTAGGTTTTAATAAAGAAAATACATAATTACTTTAAATGTTGTTAGAATTTCTTAAAATCCAAGTTAACAGAATTATTTTCCCTAGAACAAAGTAAGAATCAAACTTTTTTAAAAAAAGTTATGAGGCGTTTAGTGTTATTATGTGAAAACAATTTTATTCGAAGGTGTGTAAGTTTTTTAAAATCATCAGATTTGTTGGTCTTTATTTTTTATTTTTCCAACTTTATTTCAACATTTCAAATGGAAAAAAATAAATGAACCTTTAAGAAAATTGTAATTTCTAAAAAAAATTCCTATAATGTGAATCCTATTTCTCTTCAATCTAGTCCCAAAAATTAAAAAGGATTTAAAAAATAAAAAGATTAATTTGACTTTTAAATTCTCAGTGCATATTTTTGTCTGTAGTATTTTAAATATAGTTAGATAAATTTCAATATTAGTTAAGATAGTGTTACCATGAAAGTTTAGGTGCAAACAAGAAGACAGAAAAAAAAGATATACGATTCATTTTGCAAACTCTTTTAATAAACTTTAAACATACAATGTTGTAAATGTAAAAAATATCACGACGGATATTTCACAAAATTGTATATTAGAATATGTATATGGCACACAGTGTAAAATGGAGTTATTTTCACTTAAGGAATGTGGTTCATTACATTCCGTTGGGCCCATTGCGAGATTAGAATACAAAAAAAATCTCAAATAAAACAATCTGTTTTGTCGTTTGGCCTTTGTTCATTTGTTCTTTCATCCCAATACACTCGCACACTCAATAAAACAAACAAATAAAATCAATAAAAAAGACAGATATTGCACACATTTCGTCTAAAAACTGGATCACAGCAACATTTCTAAATATAAAGCAACTGTTTAAGGCATTCAAGTGTAAAAACAGTTGTGAAGAATCTTACAAAGTATTCAAATGTTTGTAGAATATAAGAGTAAAATAAAAGTAATAATTAAACTGGCTTAATATCAAATAATGAGAAGAATCTTTTTAAAAAAAGTGCTAGACATAGTTTGAAAATAAAAAAATGGTACTCTAAATATTAAACGGAATTCTAAATATAAAGTAACTGCTTAAAGAATTAAAGTGGAAAAACAGTTGTGAAGAATCTTACAAAGTATTAAAACGTTTGACTATTTGTAGAATAAAAGAGTAAAATAAAAGTAATAATTAAACTGACTTAATATCAAATAATTAGAAGAATCTTTTTTTTTTTAAAGTTACACATAGTTTGAAAATAAAAAAATGGTACTCTAAATATTAAAAAGGCTTAATATAAATTGTTTTTCATTATTATAATATAAATCAAAATTATGAATAACTTTTAACATATCTGATAATAGGATATGATATAATGATATGTTTAGTAGTATAAAATTACGAATGTCATAATAGGAATGAATGGTATAAATTATTCTTTAATTATTAATAATTATTTATTTAGAGTAGAAAGTTAGAATTAGCAAAATGACACTTAACAGATCTTAAGCTCAATTAAGTTACAGCTAATTCAATAAAATTTCTGCAAAAGCAATTTCTTTTATATAGATAAATAAACATCGTCATCATTTCGCATCACTCTCTATGGACTAGAATTTGGTTGCATATGAAAGTTTAAAGATGTCCAAGGTCAAATGTAGGTGTGATTAATATGTTTTAAAATGAAGAAGATGATAAATTATTTATGGGTTTTAAAACTTTCATCTCAGTTTGATTATGAGTTAAATATATTAATGCAACAAACATTCGTCGTCTTTTCATATAATTTCTTATCTATATATCTTTTCTGTAACAGGTACATTTGAAAACGCATCATACTTCAAATTTTAATCAAAACATTAATATTAAACAATTTTTCGGTCTTGAATGTTTTCAATAAACATATATTTTAACTGCATAAAAATAACTTTTTTATCAAATATTTATACAATGGTCTTAAATTCATCTGAAGTAAACGATTAAATGTTTGTTTCAATATAAATTTTTATAATAATCTAATAGCAGGGCTTCATAAATTTTCTTCCTACTCACAATAATTTTTCCATCATATTTGCGTACTAGCTTTCGATCAAAATTTTTTTTCCTACTTGCATAAAAAAAATCAATTTCAGATTTAAAAAAAAAAGAAATTAAGTTAGTAGTCGCACCTGACTAATATTAATGTAAGTATTTAAATAAAAGTGGGTTTTCCTGATATGGTTTCCTTTACTGTTTCTGAAAAGTGAGAAATGTTTTCTGCTAAGAGCCTTCGCGACTCCCCTAAGACCTCATTTGGAGTCGTTATAATAAAGAAGCCCTGATTGTTTAAACTCGTAAAATTCGAATCTTTAGCAAAAACAACCAATAAGTTCGGACTGCGGAAAGTGTGGATTTATCACTCTTTAACCAACCTACTTGACCTTAGAAAACATTGAATTGTTAAGTATCGGCAAAAACGCCCCAAAATTGCGTGAATACATAGCATGCACACAACAGTGGGATGAGAATCAACACATGATAAAAGGCAGAGGTGGAGGAAGGTAAGGAAGGTTTCTGATACGCACCACTTCCAGGGGGTGTCACGCTGTTCGAACGGAGGCTCTCACTAGCCAGCGTGGCGCTGTCCTCGCCAAACTCCACACTCTCCATCCTAGCCTCGGAACCTGAACCATCTTCGGACATGATAATGGTCGGAACAGCACAAGTTTCCTCACCTTGTTTGGGCTTCTTTTTGTCCTCTGCCTCCTTCTTGCTCAGGGAGTCCTGCCTTCGGAGCTTTGTGTCCTCCTCAGTCTTCTTCTCGCTCACCGATTCCTGCTTCTTCAGAGACGGTTTCTCTTTCTCTTCAGCGATGGGAACGACCTTCTCTGCTTCTTTTTCTGTTACGGACTGCTTCTTCTCCTTCTTTTTGACAGAGTCCTGTCTGGCTAGAGCAGGGGCTGTTGTAGTGCTATCGGTCGGGGTCTGAGGAGCTGATGTGTCAGAGGCTTTCGATTTCTTCGAGTCTTGCCTCGTAAGTTTTGGTTCTTTGCTCTCTGTAGGAGTTTCTGGAGCCGGTGCTTCAGATTTCTTAGATTCTTGCCTGGACAGTGGTGGTGGCTTCTCAGTGCTCTCAACAGGAGTTTCTGGTGCAGAGGTATCAGAAGCCTTTGACTTCTTGGATTCTTGCCTGGACAGTGAAGGTGGCTTTTCACTGCTTTCCACTGGGGTTTCTGGAGCAGAAGTATCAGAAGCCTTTGACTTCTTGGATTCTTGCCTGGACAATGGTGGTGGCTTCTCGCTGCTCTCTACTGGTGTGTCTGGAGCAGATGTGTCAGCTGCTTTCGACTTCTTCGAATCTTGCCTCGAGAGTTTCGGACGCTTATCAGAAGCTTCGGTCGGTGTTTCAGGTGCGGAACTATCAGAAGTTTTCCCCTTCTTCGAGTCTTGCCTCAAAAGTTTAGGAGGCTTTTCGAGGATTTCTGTTGGAGTTTCGGGAGGAGATGCGTCACTTGGTTTTCTTTTTGACTTTTTAATAGATTCTTGCTTCTTCAAGGAAGGACGTGTACCATCAGTGTCCGTTGGAGTCTGAGGTGCTGATGAGTCTGGAGTCTTTGTCGGTTTCTTGACTGAATCTTGTCTTTTTAATAAAGATGGTGCTGGTTTTTCTTCTAGTGCTTGCTCGATAGCGTCGATTGGTTTCTCGGCTAGTTGTTCGTCTGAGGCAACAAGTGGATGCTCTAATCTTGGTTCAAGATCTCCCAAATCTTCAACAACTAAAATAGAAAGAAAATAGCAGATGATAATTGGTATAGATTTAAGGCACTACTTTTGGAAATAATTCTTTATTAAGTTAACAAAAGAATAAATACACCACTTATTCAAGAAAAACACCTATCGCGCAAAGACGACAAACACTTTTTGCTTTTTAATATATATCGGACTTCATAACTGTTTAAAATTATAATAGTCATTATTTACGTTTTATAATATCAGAGAAATAGCATTAAATGCTTATTTTTAAAGCCCTAAAACGAATTGCGTGGTTTCTTTTATGCTGTATGTTCGAAAATGATCGGATGCACACCGCGTGCAACTTTAAAGCCTTTTTAAAATGTGAATTGTACTTTAAAACAAAGTTTACTGTCCTCATGATGGAGAGGTAGGATTTACAGCTTAGTTATTAACTACCCTAAATATAACCTTCTCATGAGCAGTGTAATCAAGTTGAAAACATCTCCTATTTGAACTTGCTGAACCTGAAAAATTCCGTGTTGAAAATCAACAATATGCATTCATCAGAAAGATTCAAAAATTAAATTGAAGAAGTTCTGTGTAGAAAAATCTTATTTTGGCAAATAAGAAGTAAAAGTTTATCTGATTGACTTTTCATTTACAAAAAGACTCAACAACTGAAATTAATCGGGTGTCTAAAAGCACCAAACCAGTTACTAATAGTACACAACACACATTAATAATGTGGAAAAATGATATTTGTTCCACTAAATATTTACAACAACCAGCGTTCAAAAAAGAGAGAGAAAATTTATAAAATGAGAAAACGCTTCGTTCCCTAACTATTGGCGACAAATGCGTCGAATACTGCGCAATGCAAAGTTTTGTAAACACACAAGTTTAAATTGTGACAGTCAAACGTAATTATTCAATTTCTCTTACACAAAAACTTTTTTTAAATCCCTTATTCACATATTATCCGAAAGAAAATTCGCTAACAAATATATTCATAAAAATAAAATAATTCGTCTAATATAAGATCAACAAAGTGCATAAATAAATGCGCAAATAAAAATAGAGTACTTGAATGGATCTGAACACAGAACAATACCATATCAGGAAACTTATACTAGAATGGTATAAGATTTGACGATATAAGGCCACTAAGCAATTTCGAATGAAATGAAAATTTTAAAAGTAGGTCACAAATATATATGTAATGATTTAGAAATCTTCCCATCTTTAAAATAAATCCTTTTTAACGCCAGTTAATTTTTAATTACGAACGAAATACAGTAGAACCTCGATTATCCGACCCTCGTTTAACCGGAACTCTCCGTTAACCGACGTCGGTTTCCTGACTTTTTTTTCAGCGTCTATTATCCGAAACTCTTTTAAACGACACCTTCTGTTGACCGAAATCCATTTCTTTGAAGCTTTTTTTTTTACTTTCACATTCCTTGTGTATGCAAGCGTTCCTCTTTCTTAGAATTCTTTTGAAATTAGCTCTCCCGCCTTCCCCTGAGCACATGCCCCTGTTCTAAACAAAAAGACTCCCCATTTCGAAATTTGGAATGCCGTATAGCAACAATTGAATGCTATTGCACCCTCTGATTGTAAGCAAACGCAGGGAACAAAACCTCTTTTGTCGTCTTTTCACAAACAGAAATTTTCACAGCTGTCGAATTTCAAAAGGGGGAGGAGAAATCAATGTCATATTTTTAAGAAAGCTTCGTGACAGAGCTGCACGACAAAGGATGACCAATTTACGGCAGATGTGAAGCTTCCATTTAAATCATTGTAACTTCTTTGTTTCAAAATAAATTTTCTTGTATAATTTGAATTTAGATATTTATTTAGCAGTTTAAATAGTCGTAATAGGAGTTTGATAACGATGTTACATATTAAACTAGATGATTATTGAAAAATTCTCTATTATCCGGAAATATCGATTAGCCGACGGAGGTTCGGTCCCAATTACGTCGGGTAATCGAGGTTCTACTGTACTTCTACTTCAATCCTATGATAAAAGCATTTCGTTAGAATCGCAAGAGTCGCACTATTTCTCGAGCCTCAACTTCGGTACTTTTCCCGTTTCGGTACTATAAAAACTCGCCGCGTCTGTGTAACTTCCTCTTTTTTAATCATGTAACGCACTAAGCAACTCACGCCGTTTTAGGCGTAATTCTTTACTCCTGGCCTTGGCTAAAATATTTTCGTAATCTTTTAAAATTCTTATATATTATTGAGTACTCTATAACTAATTTAATCGTGCCTATTTTCGCAATGCAATAAACTGATTTGGACTTCAAAGACAGCCTGTTTATTAAGATGTTTGTCCTACACTTCACCTCACGAAATATCATTATATATACGTTTCTGCAAATCAATCAACATTATGTCTATGTACCTAACTATGCTTTAATAATATTTTAAAACAATTTTTAAAAAATCACAGTTTGGCTTCTAATACTTATAAAAAAATTAATAAAATAAAACTAAGCAGAGAGAAAATCATAATACATAACAATCATCCATTTCGTCATCATCTCTAATCCCACACTGCACGATTCTGTATTTTCAAAAAATGTTGTATTAATCTATGTAAGAAGGGTATGGAATGCAGGAAATATAATTAAACAAATAACTTTGAACTTTAATTTAAAAAAAAATTAAAATGGATGATTTAAAAGCACGGATTATTTAAATAAAATTCCTTTGCTAGAAACCTTTCTTTTACTTTGAGTAGGTAAACAGCTTTACTAATTAATTACTAAAATTATTCAAAATTAATTGAAAAGTAGAAAATTGTGGCAAGGCAAATATGAGCCGGAGTATGTTTAAAATGAAAAAACAAATAGAGCTTACTGTCACGCTATTGAAATATTTTCTTGAATGATGAAAACAAAAACTCAACGTTAAAAGTAGCGAGAAATAATGCAAATAATTTTAGAATAATTCAAATCATGTGCAAAATTTCAATAAACAATAACTTCTTGCATTAAAATAAGAGCTCTATTGCTATAAAATGAAATAACGCGCATTTTTTAAAAATGGGAAAAAGAAAATTTCTTCGGGAAATTTTAATTTTTGGTACATGTTTTATTTCATACATGTTTTCTTAAACTGTGGGTTACGACCCCGAGTGGGGTGATAAGAACAATATTGGGGTCGCAAAAACAAGACCTTTCAAATTTGTGAGTAACTATTGTTATCTTGGCTTGAATTTCGTTTAGTATTTTATAATTTTTAATATTTTCATTATTTAAAGAAATTTTCATTCATTAATAGCTCATTTTAAAAAATATTTTCCAATTTTGGGGGTCGAATCAGAATTTGTCCGATAAGCCTGCCTTTGCGAAGAATTTTTCCACCATAGAAAGCGTCGCATGTGGAAAACTTTTAATGAGACCCGCTATAGACTGATTTGATTGGGGGGTTTTGGGATTTTCAGCAACAAAGGCTATTATCCCCTATTCATTCCAAAGTTCTTTTCAATCCGTAATCAAAAAAGAAAAATTGCCATCAAAAGACGGGCTAAAATTATTGCCGATCTGATTCGGTCAAGAGAGAAAAAAAATAGCACCCTCCTAGAAAGGCCTCCATATTCTTTTTTTCCTACATACTGATTCCATAAGGATATGAAGAATGGATAATAAATAGTAGGGATATCGAATAGAATAGAAAATGCGAAAAATCAGTCGAAATCCTGATTGAGTTTAATCTCTTACTAGGGAAAAGAACATTGCAAATCATATTCAAATACAGGTTGATGCATGATTATTTTCCGCTAAAAATAAGTTTCTACTTTTGTTCACGAGGAGGAGAATGTGTCGAGAGAGAAAACAAGCGTGTTATTACGCAGCAGTTGTTTGCAAAAATTGCTGCCAATTCACTTACATGTCTGGGCATAAAATCTAAAAGCACTCTGTAGAAGAAAATAAATGTTTAGAACGTATTTATTTTTTTAGAATAAGATATTTTACTTTGTCATCATAACATTCATGCTTCATTTAGTACAAAAAAAAAGAATGCGAAATGTTTTACGAAGGATACATTTTTAACCAATGCGTAGTAAACGCTTATTTTTTAAAGATATTTATTATCGATTAAATTAATCACCCAATAGTACCTAAACTAATTTCACAGGAAAGCCGATTTTCATCAATTGAAGATAATGTTGATACTGTGGTTTTGTGCTATAATTTTTCCGGAAGCTACCGGTGAAAAACTGAACAGGAATTTCAAAATATTTCTCAATTTCTAATTAATTGAAATTTTGAAAGAATGGCCATCCTTATCATCCAACGCCTGAGCCAAATTTGTTGCTCTTTGTCTAGCCGTCAGTTTTGTAATATTGACAATTATTAGACATTGCGCATAATTTGTTGAGAATTTTGAAATGCGCAAATTTGTAAAACGCGTTTTTTATCAATGTAAATGGAATGTTTTTATGATTTATAATATTTAAGCAAAGTCTACCCCAACCGAAGCCACATGTAAATATTATACATTTTTTAACGAAATGTCAGACAGTTACCGATATCATTCCAATGAAATTGTTTCTGTAGAACAAAAATAAGGCAATAAATTTATAATAAATATTTCAAACTAACAATACAAAAATTCAAAAAGTCCAGTGCACGCTTAACAAAGAAATATTTACTGAGGCATTTTACTTACCCACGCAAGAATAATTCTGGAATGTTGAACAACACAAAAGGAATAATAATAAATTACAAAAAAAACTTATTTTAAGATTAAAGAACCTTTACACGCAAACAAAATACAAAAATTGGAAAGGATAAAAAAAATAATAATAAATTTGAAATAATCCTTTAAAAAAACCTGATTCGTCGGCTGAAAGTGACGTCACTCACGTAAAGTAAAATATCACATTACACGATACCAAAATGGCAGTGTTTGTAAATATCCTTCTTGTAAAATTCGACGTCCAGCGCGACTTAGCAGCGTCTTTTTCGTTTCGCTAGTATCACAGCTGCAGCGTCTATTCTTCGCCCAATTGACTGCGGAACAGAGGCGCACGGATGTCCTTTGCAAAATAAAAGTGAGAGGTTAGCAAAGGCATGCGGCCAAAGAATTTAGCATCGCAAGTAATAAAAAGCAGACTCGGAGTAGGGACCGGAAGTGCCAATAGAGGGCACCAGGCGAAGCGGCGGCCATCTTGCTTTTTTTCCCCTGCCACGGGGTTTCCCGATTTAGAACAGCACCTCATTTCGGGATCCCATGAATCAGCTCCGCTGCTGATGACGATAAATATCCGCGCAGCTGCACTTGGTTCCCATCTTTTAAACCGAACCCATTTCGATTCAGAATTCTAGTTGGAAGAGAGAGGAACATTTCAGATAACGGCAGTCCCGAAATTTTGCGAAAAACAGCTTTCGCACTGTTGTTGTTGCTATTTGGTAAGAAGACTGGATAGCCTGCTGACCCACATTTCTCCGCTTCATCACACTGAAGGGGGATGCGAAAAATAAACTCGGAAACAAGTGGGTGAAAGAGGGCACGGGGAGTTTAGCTAACCTCGTTAAGCATGAAAAATACGTAGCTGTCAAAATGTGACCTTACTTTGATTATTCTCTGCGACAGTAAACATGCACGAAATATGCGATGATTTTAAGTTTTAACTGGAATGCCACTCTAACGGACTGCTTTGAACTTTAGACAGAATAGAAGGACAAGAGTTCGATAATATTAATTTCGGTTTTCACTTATTACATACAATAAACTAAGCTAGCATTTTGGTTATGCTAGCAAATACTAGTTACTAATTACTAACTATCATTTTGGTGTACCAACAATATTAAGATCCGAACAATTTTATAAAAGGCATTATATAACACTGAGGAAGTAAACTACTAAACAGGAAGAAACCAGCCCTGACACTATTTCAAAATCACATGAAGAACTGTTTGTCTCAGCGTTCTGCATCTCATAGCTAAAGAAAGATCATTACTTTCGCCATACATATCTCACATTATGCCAGTTTGAGAACATACTAGAAATCACTCATTGTCGAACTGAATATTTGGCGTTTGTATGTCAGTAACATAAAAGATTCCGTCCCAGTCAACTTCAGCTCATACAGTAAAGTCAGAATGACCAGCAACCACGCATCGCAGAAACGGCTCTGTACCGCCTGCAAAATAGGTTCCATTATAGCGTGCCCCATACAAGTAAACTTCGGCTAAAAAGCTACAACGAAAGGCATCCTGAACCAGCACCTTGGAACGAAACTTCGCCTCCCGAATCAGAACATAACACTAAACCACTAACTTCCCATCTTCGTACTCGAAATGGAACCGGCCATAAGCATCATGAGGAACAGAGTGAAAAAGAAGTAAACTTTTAAACAAATTGCAAAAATAAAATCAATTATCAGATTTTCACCAAAAATAACTCAAAGCTTTTACTGTACCGTTCAGAAATAAGCATTATATAGAAGTAGAATCTAAGCTCAAAAATTAATAACTGTTAAGATTAGACATGCGTTCTGTGTAAAAGTATTATAACAGTTGTTTTCTATATATAATGAACCGTAAAAATCTACGCTTTATGTAAAAGGATAAGTAAAAATCCATTACAATCAACTGAATAAAAATTCTAGTGAAGGATTAGATCTCATTGATATCTTTTCGAGATATTTTTTCCTCTAAATTGCCGCCATTTTTTCAGATTGACTGCTGTTAAGCCATTTGCATGCATTGATATTTTGATACTCGGATCCCAGGCTCTTTCGAGAAACTCAATGAAATGAAGTTTCCAAAACATGAGGTGTCGCCTCATGGAGTCAAAGTGACCTCACAGTCACGTGAAAAACAAAACTGCGCATGACATCCGTTTGCCTTACACTGTACTGTGTGTGATGTACTGCGTACTGCAAAATCAAATTGGATCGACGCATTTGACATAAGCATGGATCGACTCCATTAAGTAAACGAAATCCGTTATCAACGTCTTAAAATCATATCCAGTATTGCAATGTATTTACGCTACTGGCACACACACCGATTTGTCTCGCTCGACATAAAATCGGTCGATGTTTTGCCGGTGCTGAGTTGCTTGCCCACAAACCTGAAAAAAATCGGTCGACAGAAATCGGTGCGTGTGCAAGCGGCAATACTGTCTGTTCGCCACGAGAACTGTGGCCGCCAAATTGTCTAGTTTACGACGGTCGCTATAGAAACAGGTCATCATAGGAAGAATCCATTTCTAGTAGGTAGAAGCCCCTTCAAATGTGTTTCGCCGCAAACTGGCGCAAAGAATAAAAAACTATTTTCGTTGGATTCCTCCTACTCGAAATGGATCTCCCCTAGCATAGCCAGTTGCTATAGCGACCGCCGTAAACTAGAAAATTTGGCGGCGACATTTCTCGTGGTGGACAGACAGTATGTAACACTGGAAACACTTATAGCTGATGGTGCCGGCGAGAGACAGCGACAATCGCCGAAAGCTGGGCGTCATTTTATTTTTGTCGGCAAGTGTGCAAACCCCACTCTTTGTCTTCATTCCACTAAAACAATTCAGTGAACTAATTTTATGTCGGCCGACACAAATCGGCGTGGGAGGAAGTGGCCTTACCAGACAGGATGATGGGAAAAAACAGAAAGAAAGCACTGACCTTGGTTTGCGGCCTGCAGCTCCTTGATCCAGGCGGCCTTCTGCTCGGGGCTCCTGGCCCTGAAGGAGAGCGGGAAGCCGGGGCGGCTCTTCTTGTGCGACTTGAACACGATCTTCAGGGCGTCGCCGTCCACGTTCTCAATCATCTCCACGTCCTGGAGCTGAAACGAGCAAAATGCAGATCTCCAATAAAACACTGGATTCCAATTTTCTGAGCTTCATAGGATCTTTTGAAAACACATTGCATTACTTTCTCGTATACGAAGCATAGAAAGTATTATAATCGTCTACAGCAAAGTTTTGGATGAGTCACTACCTCTCAGACCATCATTTTCAGCATTATGTCTGTCTACGAATAGGATAATTCAAAACTGCGACAAGACAGACGGATAGAATTCGACCCAAACTCACTCGTTACCTAAAATTGTTGATTTCCATCAAAGTTTGGGCGAAATCCTTCGACGGGAAGTCTGTCCCTCCCTGCGCAAGGACGATAACACAGAAACGTCACAAGCCTACATGGATTGGCATTAGCATATGGATTTAATACTCGAAATGTAGATGTGCTTAAAATGCTACGGACCAAATCTGCTAACGTGTTGACGGATTGTCCTATTCGTGTGGATGTGAACGCAATAACGTAGCGACTCACATAAATAAAAGTCTTGCCACCAAAGTTATAGATTTGTGTCAGATTTTAGATCAAATTCGTCGTAGGGAATATGTCCGAAATGCATATTCGGCTTCCTTCATTGTACTATGGAGCACAAAATGCAATAATGTTTTAATGTATGACAAAATAGAGAGGACACCACTCCTAATGGTTTAATTCAAAAAATGAAAAAATTAATATAAATTCGCTTTGTGGCGCTGCGGTCAAGACTTCAGACAGAGAAGTGAACTGACGAGATCGAGTTGAACGTGACTAAAAATAAATGCGCAGTTGTGAAATAATTCAGTTTCAAGTTTCGAATTTTCCTTGTTTTGTTTTAGATGTCGACGCCGCTTTTGTTATGTTAATAAAGATGTTGCTTATAGACATCTAGTTGGTCATTTGCATAATTAATTAGCAGACCGTACACGCTTCACACTATTTATTGCTGCGGCACTGCAGAAGAGAAACTTCAAGGTGTGGTTTGATATGAATCTACAGGTGAAATCTTGCAGAAACTCATTTCAGTTCGATGTTTCCGAGAGTGACCATTTTATCATATCTTACCCATGATGGCGGCACTTTATACTACAGATGTTCGCAATATGGTGAATAACTTCATAACCTATGTATGCATACCTCAAAATCCATGTTTGCCACACCGTAATTCTGAAGCATGTAGCTGACAACGTCAATTTCACTTCGTTAAGTTTATCTGAAATTTTGACGATATTCTGAATCAGCAAACTGCCCTTTAATAATACAGTAAATGCCGACAGCAACTACCTATTTAAAGAGTCTTTTTTGACGACTGACTGTTTTAATGTGCCTCCTTAAATGAAATACTTCAAATTTGTTTTAAGTCATTTTTAGTATACATTCAAAAATTATTTTTAAATTTTTCTGTTAATCAATTTTAGATTTGGCTCATCTTAAAATCTATCTGATAGTCGTCGCTTCTTTACTTAAAAATGAAACGGAAAATTGACTATTATCAAATTAGCCCAATATGAATAAATTTTAGTAAATATAAATTGATTATTAAATTATTTACAATTATGTGAAAACTCGCAAACTTTTGACGTGTCGTGATTGAAGTGTCCACCCAAATCACCAAACTGACCCGAGTCGTAACTAGATAGAATACCCCCCATCAAATATTTAGGAAGGGGCCTTTAGAGAAGGTGCCTTTTTTTACTCATCATTAATACTAAAAGCAATTCATATTTTGAGATTCTGGCTCACACTTTATAAAAAAGTCATTTGAATTAAAAGGATCATATCGTGGGCCTACAAAGAAAATCAGCTAAATCCATAAACGCTGTTTTTGAGAAAAGTTAACTTCAGTTTTCAAGTCCAAAGATTTCAGTTTAGACCTCGATTTAAAGCAGCATCCTAATGTTTGAACTTGGTGGACAGCAGTTTTAGTGGCAGTAGCAGTGGAACTTGGAACACAGCAGTTTTAGACTAGGTGCTTATAAAATGTAAATTTTTTACAAAAATGGACATAGCTTATTTTCTTTGTACGTCCACGATATAATTTACAAGATGTAAGGAAATAATTTATTATTTACTTACATTTTTATTTGATACGAATGCTTTAATTTCCTGTAAATTAAAAATATTCTGCAATTGATTTAAAATCGTTCATTTCGAACTCTCATTTCACGGTACTGATTTTGTTATTACATTTATTTTTCAGACCTGGAGGGTGGGACAGTAGCATTGTTTATATTTCTATGTAATTGTGACACCTCGGGTCAGGGTCCTCCATAAGACCGTGGACCAAGATACCTGGCCTTTTGCCAGTCCTGCCACCCTGCGATTAAGTCACTGAAAATCACGTTTATTTTTTATGCAGGTTATCCTGCATAAAAAATAGACGTGATTCGAATCCATCTATAGACTCATTTCGAAACATCACCACAACAGCAGCCCAAGATAGACTTTCCCAAGTGCATCATGGGCATACCTGACTTTCTTTCTTTTTCCTCTTCTAAATTGTGTTACAGAACTCGATTTTTATTATCGGTTTTTTCCACTGAATTGTGTTATAGAAATGGTTTTGTTGTTGTTTCTCTTCTTTTTCGAAATTCTTTTTTTTTTTAGATTTTTTTTCATATCTCTCTTCTCTAAATTGTATCTCAGACTTCGGTTATTTTTATACATCTTATTTACTATTTATTAAATTTTATTAATTTTTCATTTTTTATTTTATGTATGTTTATTTATTTATTACGCTTATTTTTATTTATTTATTATTTACGCTTGCGATTACTTATTATGTTTGAGGTTTTTAATTTATTATATTTATATTCACATTTGTATTTTGTATTGTATTGCGTTTATTGTATTACTTTACTTATTTTGTTTTGTATTGCATTACTTTTATTGCATTATTTTACTTATTTTATTTTGTATTGCATTACTTTTATCGTATTGCTTTACTTATTTTGTTTTATATTGTATTACTATTATTGTATTACTTTACTTATTCTGTTTGTATTGTATTACTTTACTTAGTTTGTTTTATATTGTATTAACTAATTTTTCGTATTATATTATTTTGTATTGCATTTCTTTAATATTTGTATTCGAATTTTTCTTCTCGACGACTCATCACATGCTTCACACCCTTGGGTCAGCAGGGTCGGCGTGGGCACTAGAAAAAAAAACAGAAGCCCAATTCTGTCTCGTTTCTGGGTTAAAATGCATCCGCGTGTAACTGAAAACATTTGGTGAAAGTAAAATTCCAATAGTTGATGTTTTTTTTTATGCTGAGCGGCATAAATAATTTTTAATGTGCATCAAATTAACAAAACGAATATATGGAAAAAACAATTCGTAAAAGAAATATGTTACTACTAAATTTTGAAAAAAAAATTTACAAACCTTTGCATAATATGTTTCAAATATATTGCTGAGATATATTGAAAATTGAGATAAATTAAGAAACTTTCATACTGTGCTCTTGGCAACGATAAATTTTTTTGTCCGTTTGTTTCATTCGATCTTACTTTGAAGCCAATATGGTGATCATACATGACAATAAATCAATCGTCGTATCCTCCTCACTCGGAAATAAAAAAAAACTTAAAAATTAGAATTGCGATAAGTTGTGCCCTAAACACATTCGTATATATTGTTTCCATGGGTACATCTGCTCTGCTACATCGAACAAAAATGGATATATTCCCTATTATTTTCACGAATAGATGTTTCTCTTCGTTTCCGTATTACTCAGGAGCCTAGACTCCACACAGACAATTTCCGTCGCCTATAATATCCCGCCTACACTATTTAAATGTCTGCCTAGAAAAGAGCAGTTGAAAAGAAGCACTAGAAAGAGCACTTTCGTCTTTGTTTTAAATTGCATCTTAAAGGAGAAATCAAAAGATAAAATAATATATATATGAAAGGTTATTTCAATTGATGGTGTGAAACTGATATATCTAATGAAGATGCAGGCTTGTAGAACGAATAACAGTTTATTTAAACTTCAGACATGTTTAGATCAAATCAGGTAAAGATATTATTTCATGATTGAGTAATTATAAATTCCTTCATGGCCATGACGGAAAATCCTTCGCCCAAGCGGGCGTCTTGCTAGAGAAAATTTACATTGTGAAAGAGGAAGTTGCAATATCGCAGCGAGCTTTTATATTAGTTTCGAAAAGGGGAAAATCCCGAATTCTACAACCAGTCGAATCCGGAATTCTTCCAGTTAAAGTGGCAGTTACTCTTATATTAGAGTTTAAATAGAAATAATTTTATGAATTAAAAGTTAAGAAGCGTTTTTAAAACTAGGAAACTTTTAAATCTTTATATTACATATATCAAAAACACTATATTATAATCTCACCAAATGAAAAATATAATGATACAACTCGCTGTCATCCGAAGAAAGAGAAATAAAATAATTTTAAAATGATGTGTGAAATATTTTGTTTGTTTGTTTAATCGCTTGTAAGCTATCACGGCATGCACATGGATTGTTCAAACCTTTGTTATTTTCTATCGCGTAGCAATATTGTTTACGTGAATGGAACAGTAGGAGATTCAGATCATCTGGTAATGCGCATGTGCAGAATCCA
>BGPR01003775.1:33091-55712 GCA_013235015.1 Araneus ventricosus | reverse complement strand
ACAATATCGTATAATATTATATAACATCGAACAATATTGTACAATATCGGGCAACATTGTGTTGTCTTGTTGTGCTATTGTGATTTTCTATTCCATTCAACCTGTGCTGTATACTTTATCCAGTGTATCCTTTTCTGTTACTTTAGTCACAACGAAAGAGCGCTCTAAAGCGGCACCCACTGCATTTCTTATTCCATGTCCTGTTGGAAAAGTGATTTGATTCTGTATGCCTTATCTACCTTTAAGGTTTGTAAACGACCTTTTGGGGCATATTGTATAAGTGTGTCATCATTTTCATATAGGTGATAGGTAGGGTTGCAACAATTGCCAAGCACTGATACGGGACGTTTAAGTGCTAAATACATAAAATATGAAAAAAATGGGTGGGTTACGGTTTATTCCATTCTGATAAAAATCAATATAGTTTAGGCAATCTAATAAAATGGACACGTAGAATAATAATAAAAGATGCGAGATTAATCCTTTTTCAGCCCAGTCAGATTTTAAAGTGGAGTTTTCTTTCTTCATTATATCATTATCCTCTTTTACATAATTACAAAATTGGCCGCAATTCACTTGAAAATTATAATGGCAAATCAAAATTGCTTCGTCTCCACAGACAACTGTTTCCTTCGGCCGACCAATTGAGTTGACAACTGGGAAAATATTCTCTCCACATTGGCATTGTATCAAATACGTAATCGCTATGCTTTATTAGACAATTGACTTCTGATCAATATCCTCTTTATCTGCAGAAACTTACATCCATTTCTTTTCCACACTCCATTTCATAGTTGCTTCACACTTTTTATGGGTATTATTTTCCTCTAAATAATCTTTTGGATATGCAACCTGGTTGAATTGACTCTCAGTGTTGCCTGGTTAAATTGACTCTCAGTGTTGCCTGGTTGAATTGACTCTCAGTGTTGCCTGGTTGAATTGACTCTCAGTGTTGTCAATACGGGACAGAAACGGGACAAACAGTAATACGGGACTGAGTAGTGAAATACGGTGACAGTCTCGTATATACGGGACGCATGGCAACACTAGTGATAGGGAATAAGTGCCAAAAAAGAGAGAGAACTCACCCTGAACAGGTTGGTGACGTGGTAGGCCTCCTTGTCGCCGGTGCATCTCTTCTCAGTGACGAATACCCTCCCCTTGAAGAGGAAGACGTACCTCTCGGAGGCGGACACTTCGCTGCCCTCGCACACATCGAACACCTCCTGAAAATAAGACATCTTCGGTCAGTTCCACCAATATAGTTCAAACATATTGTTATCACACCTCATCTGCAGTGCTCCCCTTCCCACCAACTTCAGTTGTCCGATTTGCCATTTCTCCTTGTCGAAAATTCGATTTTTAAAAATTCAAGGAAGCCGTTACTTAATTATCTATTTTCGAATTGTATAGAAACACAAAACTAAACTCACTTTTATTATATTGTATATTAGGCCTAATCTGTACTAATAATAAACGAGAATACGTGTGCTGATGCTCTACAAGGCAGACCGTTAGACCCAGAATGTGCACCTCGAAGCAGTTTTTTTTTCGAAATTTTAATTAGAATTTTAATTAAAAATTAAGCTAAATTTTGGCGTTTTTCCTTGATAACTTCCGAAAATATTAGAGCACCATGTGAAAGTTCAAAAAATTATCTTTTCAGTGATATCAATTAAATTGCAGCACAATTTTTTCTCTAATTTTAATAAATTTTTGAAAATATTTTTATGCATAATTTACAACAAGACTTTGCATTGTTGTAATGAAATTTAAACAGTTTTCAATGTTTAAACAAATATTAAAATTTATTTCATTATTATTAATTCTTTAAAAAAATTAAAAATTAATCAAAGACAAACTAATAAATATAGTAGATTTAAAAAGTAATTAATGTTTTCATGATACTTCTAAAACGTTTAATACAATATTAAATAAAGTGAGAATTAAGAGTTTACAAATAGAGCACACAAGATGAGGATTATGGCTTTACGTCGGTAAATTAACGTATTAAACCTGAAAGAAGCATGGAAAGAAGAAGAAATAAAGATCTTAACATACAACCATTTTATTGGCGTTTTTACAATAAAACAATTAAAATGTGCAAGAATATTATTAATCATGACAATTAGAAGGAACCAACTGTCGATTTAAGTGAGTTCTCACAGAAACAGGAAGTGTTGAAAATATAGGTACCTCGTAATGAATTCTTTATAAACACAATTCTTTTGTTTACATGAAAAATATCTTTTAAATTAATTAAAAATTATTTTAAGTTTCATCCTAATTTATTTTGCTACAGTAATTAAAACTACTAATGTAAATATGTTTATAGAATTAATTGGAAAATTACTTATAAAAAATTTATTAAATAGTAAAAAAATGCAAACAAAAATTTTAAAATTTAAGCACGATAAAAAAATAATTTACTAGTTCGCATTCATTCTAAAAGTGTTTTAATAGAAACAAAAACAAGCATAATTATTTTTTATGATCGCATGTAAATTAAGTCTAATGATTATCATAATAATACTCAAATAAAAACACAACTCTGAAATGTCTAAGAAAATAAATTTTGAAATCTTCACAACATCGAACCGATTTTACCGCAAGACTTCACGGAGAAAGTTATTTTAAGACCAAGTCTCAACTAGGAATGTCTATCTAAATCATTAACATGAAGAAAAAAAAAGAAATTTTGAAAAAGTCTTTAAAACATAATGTTTTGAAAATAAAACATCAATTAATGTCTAAACAAAATGTACTTACATGTTTTAGTTTTTTACCGAAATCCATTTATTGATATTAATTCCGATAACGAAAGGCAAGTCATAAGTGAAGGACGATTTCGAAACCAAAAATTTTCTGACGCTTTTCTGGTGCTGCCATCTGTACGATGAATCGGAAATTATTTTCATTACTAAAATGCCTACCAACGCACATCTACCGATTCCTTTTAAATAATGATATGGATATATTACCTTTCACAAATTAAAATTTAATACATATATGTGTGTCTCTGCAGTGTAAATAAGTAGTTTAGTTTTCCAATGACGGTGAAGCTTTTAAAAATAAAATTTATAAATTAAGTTGTTTTCGAAATCACAGAAACTCTCCAAAATATTTGAAAACTTTAAAAAAGTTTTTCGCAATTTTTCGATACTTCCTTTTAGATAAGATATTTCTATAGTCAATATAACAATTTATTTTTAATGTTATGTCGGGAAAAAGGCTGCCATATTTAAGGTGCATTTTTTGAAAAGCAGCATTAAAAAATGTTGGTGTTATATATGTAATGATCCGAATCTCTTCCGAATCATTTTCTGTAGGATAAAATCTCGGCACACATTTTTGGGGGGAAGTTTACCATCTAAATAACAATTTAATCTGCATATATAGAATGCATTTCATATTTTATGGTACTTTTTCCGCCCTGTTTAAAATTCCCAGCCTCAAAACGTTAGTTTATTATAAACTTAGCACTAACTAACCGTTTTTAACGAGAAAAAAAATCTTTTAAATTTTCAAATATCTAATATTGGTAGTTATTTTTGCACAGTTTCAGGGTTTTTATCATGTTAAAAGTCTATTTGAATCAAACTTGAAATCAAAAACTATTAAACAATTTAGTCAAATGCCAATTTACATAATTAGACAATAAAATTTAAATTTTTGATTATTAATATTTAAACTCTAATATTTACTAATTCACAATATATAAAAAGTAAATTACATTATTGTTATCATAATTCCGCAACTTAAAATCTTTTTTAGATATTTTTAGTACGTTGTCTGTTAATATGAAGTTTTGAAATTGAAATTCATAAGCATTGCATTTAAAACTTACATAGATTTAAAAAAAGATTGAATGAGGTATTTTGTCTAAGAAATATTGTTTAAATGTTTCTTCTAAATGGGAACTTCTGAAACTTGGGCGACGTCTTCAAAGAGTTTAAAGATTTGTAGAAATGCTGCTCCGGATTTATCATTCAAATTCGGTTTTACAATTTAAGAAAATTATCACCAATTACTGGCCAATCAATTCATTGGCGGTTTTCAACGTTTCAAAATTCAAAATCAGAAGGAAATAAAATTCGGCTATGATGATTAGTAATTAAATACAGTCGAACCGCGGTATAATGAACCCGGGATATAACGAACCCTCGGTTACAGCGAACCTTTTACATGGTCCCAACTGAAGCCCTACGTTAATAATGTATTTTCATACGTTTACAATGAACATCAAACGCTAGATACTCGGTTATATTGAGCTGAAAATTTCTAAAACTTCAAGCTTTTCACTTGCCCAAAAGGGACATTCTTTACTAATTGTGCTCGAGTCAACCCAACTTCTACAATAGTTACCCCTTTTGCATGAAGTACTCTGGTCCAGAGACCACATTCCTCGCCTATTGTATCTTTGTTAGAGTCGCTGCTAACCTCATAAGTGAGATAAAGGAACGATAGGCAAGGCTCTTTACAGTTACAATCTCCCCTCCTCCCCCCGGTGGACACCTGGCCTGGTGTCAACCAAGGAAAGGGGGGGGGACTTTCTGGTCAGACGACCTAGGAGCAATCACGTGTTTTCTCTGCAATTTTAGTTTAATTGCTTGTCATTCTGTGAACCTTGCAGTGACCATGGCTAACGTTGGCAAGCAAATTATTTAATACTTTATTTGTCCCTAATTACTAATAAAATATTATGTTATTAAAAAGTTTATTATCGAAGTAGTAGCTTAGCATGTTAGGGCATTTTTTTGCAAATACGGATACAGCGAACCTCGATTAAAACGAACTTCTGAGTCGGTCCGTTGAGGGTTCGTTATAACGGGGTTTGACTGTAGAAAGCATATTTATTACATATACGTATTTGTTTGGACGTTAATAATCTTTCAGGTAGTGGTAGCTAAAATTATAAATATACTTCTTACACTAAAAATAAATTGATCACAAAAGCAACTGAGATAATATAAGTTGTGTAATTACTCATTTTTAAACTGTATACTTGGAAAAAGAAGTTAATCGACACTTTTTTTCCTTTTACAGCAAAGCCAATCTCATTTACATATTTGTAAATGCTTACGCTCATCTAGTATTTAACTATAAAAATGAAACTTTTTCCGTATCTTGTATAAAATTATCTTTATAAAATTTTGGATAAATTGAAACAAGTTATTTGTAAATAGTATTCTGTTCATGCTGATACTTTATTTGCCAACTGTAAAGAATAACTTTGCTTAATTTTTAAATTAAGTTTAAGTAATTACGTGCTTGACGCTAAAAAATATAAAAATCTTATACAAACAATGAGTAAAAAAATTCGTGTTGTTTTCTAATGCTCTGGGAAAACTTTGGAGTTTTGTAACTTTGAAGCAAATATTACTCATTTCCTATCAATAAAGTAAAAATTTAACATTATATGACAGAAATAAAATTATACTGAAATTTCATAAAAATTGCTCAAAAACTTAAAACTTTTTGGAAAGTAGATGGGATCTTTAAACGTTAACGTTAGTGATAAAACCTATTTTTGTTCTGAATACAATACCAGCATAAAAATAAAAAACAAAAAATTCTGTTCAAAATATCGAACTTTCAAACTTGAAAATAAATTTTTGAAAAACGCATCAGCATTTATGTGCGATATATTTAACCCAGATTCATCTAGAAACAACATTTGAAGTGAAAACAGGAAACATGTAGTTACCCGGATAGCTATTCTTTTTCTGTTTCGTCGGAAGCGGTATCATTTCCGATTTTTCTTATCGAAAAAGATAGTCTGTTTAATTACGATATCCGCATTACCACCAATGAGTCATATTTGACAAAGAGTTCCAATTCCGTTCCATACCTTAGATAATTTCGATGCAGACAGAGTTCTGTTTAAAATATGTGTGAAAATAACTTGAGAAGTTATTGCAACAAACTTATTTTTCTATTAATAATTCTTTAAAATATTTAAATAATCTACGAATTGTAAGTGAGCTGCAAGCAAATAAAAGGAAGAATGAACGAAATTTCTACACGTATACATTGACTAAATGCGTGCGTGTGTAATACTGGAATGGCGCGAATAGATTTGATTGTTTATGAATTGAAGTGAAAGGAAGCAATGGTTATTTTCCCTATCTTTTGTAAATCACTATGCTAAATACTTAATCCTTCAAAGGGCCATTTTTTTGTAGTAGTGTTATAGTAAAATGGCTTTGGGATTGAGATCCATTTAAGAAAGGAAGTTCATTTAGCGTATTCGATGGCATTAATTTTTGTTAATTAATTTTGCTAATTAATAATTGCTTATCGAGTCCAGACACTTGGTTATGGTTTGAGAAAAGAAACTGTAACACATATGTTTTTTGTTTCATCGAAAAATTTGGCGAGAACTTATGCCAATCTTTAAAAATGCATTTAAAAGTTGATGAAGTTGGTGGGAAGTATACTTACCACGGCCTTATAAAGGGTTAACAAAATTTATTGATCGGGAAAAAATTAAAAAAAATTACTAAAAGAATTGGCATTAAATATTAAATTATTTTACAATAAATCTAACACCGCCTAACCTTCTGAACTCCAGGGTTCAAATAATGTGCCAGTAGAATTTTTTCTTTGTTTACGAACTAATACATATATCGTACCACGAAAACCATTGGAATGTCGCTCCCCTTTGCCATAGAACTAATCAGTCTATCCTGAAGTCACCAAACAGATAGTAGTACTCCTCTTCTATCCTGAAGTCACCAAACAGATAGTAGTACTCCTCTATCATATCGTATCACCCTACCTTCATTGCTAATGACGAAATAAGCAACTTCCCGAAAGACCACATACAACAAATTGGTACAACTTCAAGAGCTGGCACAGGATTTTCCTCTTTTCCATCAGGCCGTTTTAAAAGGGTATTTTGAAATTTCATCTATCCGTATAAGAGTTTTCACAAAAGAGAAATTTGCTGTTCAGATTTCAATTTCATTTCTCTTTCCTTGAAATTTCGTGAAAAAGCTCCCACTTACGTGCTTGAGGATGCGTCCTATCTTGAGCAGGTCTCCCTTGCACCCTTCGATGACCTGGATGTACTGGAGGTCCTTGGTGCGAGTGTTGATGCTGTGGATGAAGTCCAGGGCCTTCTGCAAGTCGGCGGTGTCCTCGCCCAGCCGGCTCGAGTACTTGATCAGCTCCTGATCAAAGAAAATAACACACTTTTGTTAATCTATATATATGAAACGCTAAGGTACGTGGCACAGGAAAGAGGCTAATTTCTCTTTTGCCGATGGCAACGATCGGTTTGTTTATAAAATCGGTAGCCTCCTCCATGTTAGGCATTACCTCATAGTCATAGCCTGTTTTTATACAGTCGGACCTCTATTTAAAGAACCTCTATTTTGCGAATTTCTCTATTTTGCGAACTTTTTCTTGGAACCAAGAACATTTTTCGAATTTCTTCGTAAAATAACCTCCAAATAGCGAAGTGCATTCTCTATTTAACGAACTTTCTCTTGTGATCCAATATTTTTTTTCTCCCTATTTCTCAAAATATTTCTAAACATTTCAAACTTATTCTTTCTTTTAACACATTTTATGATGATCAATGACCTTGAAGCTGGAAAATGTCAAAGCGAAAGTGCTGGAGCATCAAAGAATAAAAAAATTTAGTTCTTCATGAGGTGGATAAAGGCGTGAAAAAAAGGATATTGCTTTAAAATTTGGTATTCCTCCAAACAGCTTATCAGCCATAATAAAAAAATCGTGATAAGATACAAAATTATGATTCATCGAATTTTGTTCAAAACGTTTAAAAGCATGTGTCTATGAAGATGTGGATGAGGCAGTTTTGAAGTGGACAGTGTGAAAAATAAAAACAATACAGCAATGAATTGCGATGAAGACGAAGATCGAAATGATCATGATGCAGAAATCAACAAGCCTTCGTATGATGAAATGCTAAAATTCGTTAATTTTAATATAAAATTTTTTTTATTGAAAATGCAGTGTATTCCGGGACAATGTTTTGTTTTATTCTTGTTTTCCTTGCAGATTTCTTTTTGATGGGTAATATATAAAAGAAATAGATATTAATTTACAAAATAAAGGTGTGATTAATTACTTTTCTAATAATATTTAGTGTTCATGAATTTAAAATCTGTTTTGTGTAGTTTAAAGTATTTGAAAAGGTGAATCTCTATTTAACGAATTTTCCATATAACGAACATTTTTTCGGGATTTAGAGACTTCGTTAAATAGAGGTCCGACTGTATTTGTTTCGGTGTAAAATAACTGTTTCTCGAGAAAAAAAATGAGTTTAAGATGAAGAATTCACAATATTTCTTACAATATAATGAAACTTTGGATGAAATGATTCAAAAGAGATCCGTTAGAAATGAAGCAGATGGGCTTAAGCGAGACAGAGAACGTTCAGATCGACGTCAAAATAGCTTAAGTCAGTAAAGATAAAATCGTGGCAATTCACAAACTGAGGTGAGCATCATGGGATTTACTATTGTGAACATTGTTCATTGGCTACTTTTATGTTATGCGCACACCACTTGGCGCCTTTATTTTGTCTTGGCGAATTTTCACTAACACAGTAAATTAATGTACTTTACTGTAGATTGGCTACTTTTCTGTTGTGCGTCAGGAAAATCGTGGTATTCGTATAACCGAGCGCAGATGGTTTACGCGGGATCAGCTAGTTAATAAAAATACAGCAAAGCCATAGATGCAAATTGTTGAACATCGATACTATTGATGAGCACTACGAACACTATATACAATTATAGCAAAAACTCTTTAGAACTCCGTTGTCAATGGACGTCCAGAACGAGGTATTGTCGAATCTTAATCCACAATAGAATGAACTGCTTGCTTTAGCAGTGCGATAAAATGGTATTGGTTTGGTTTTTAATGAGAATCATTATAGCTTAAAATTATGCGAGTTATATCAGACAGTATTAATAGGATTTAGAATACTTTAAAACTTGAAAGAATTCCAACGTTTTTAAATGATTGAAGAACACGCAATGATTAATACAGAACTTTTTATTGCCATTTCCCTGTTTAAGTTAACTGTAGGTATTTCTCCTTTCTTGAATTTTTATCACCGAACTTATAACAAGATACAATTCTCTTTATTGGATATCTAACAATATTTTAGACCATTTTACTACAATAGATAGAAATCAAGAAGATTTTTTTTGCTGCAATAATCCTTATTTGATTTTCTTTCTTTTTAGGGAAGGAGGGATTCAATTTTGATTGCCGTGATGTTTTATTTTGGATTTAAAATATCTCACTCTAAATTGAATTTATATCCTAACAGACATAAATTACGTTTAACCAATTGTTAATGGTCTTAAGTGACGCACTATCGAATACCTGCGATGTTATTAAAATATTTTTTAAACATTGAAATTAATCGAGACTAAAGCTAAACGACGTAATAAAGAGGTTTTGCAATATTAGCAGTAAATGCAAGTTACCGAGTGACAAAATGCTTAACATTTCGCAAATCTGAACCTTCTACCTTTTGTCTAGCACTGAACATTCAACCAAGAAATCAAAACGTTTTATAGATACAGTGAATGATACCAATGAAAACATTTGCATTTTTTAACGTGGCATTATAAATTGAAATTGGGCAAATACTACTGTTGAAAAGAGGGTTATTTTGAGGAATTTTGCATGACTGCATAATCTTTTTTGCTGCTGCGTCATCCTTTAAGTAATTGAGCCAGCCTCGCGTATAAAATATGACAAAATATGGGGTACAGTGTGTTTTCATTGACCACTACTGGAAAACATTCAGGACGGTAACTCACCAGATGAATATCAATATAACAGGAAGATCTTACCATGAAACATTCAATTCATAATCTTAGCATGAAAAGAGAACTTATTTATTACTCTAGGAAGGACAGAAGAATTTCAAAGAAGTCCTACAGCTCACAGCACTAACTACAATTCTTCGGTTGCAACCACTTCTGCGGTCACATTGAAAAATCTGCCAACAATAACATAAGAGGCAAAAACTGACTGACTGGACCGTCTCAAATAATAGCACGAGTCTTAAGAGCCATGCAAAATAGGACATGCAGATAGACCTAGCACCTCATGCATGGAACCCTCATAAGGAGATACGTCCCGTTAGCATATTTACAAACCCTACCCTGATAGAACTGAGGCAGGAAATCAGTCAATATCATTGGCTACAAGGAGCAGTGACGTCGTTTTCAGCTCTCGCAAGAAGCGTACGGCAATCATAACAAAACAAGAGTCGTCCTACTTTCCTGCCTGAGTTCTATCAGGGTAGGGTTTGTAAATATGCGTCCCGTTAGGCACAGCCCAAGATTCTGGCAGCTCGTTTATGCAGCTACTTCTCATTATCGTACTCGAGGTGACGCCCGGCGGTTTACCGCTTCAGTGATGATGTGCCTAATATACCCATTTTAGACATGATTTCCGATATAGTAAAATCGGTTAGTTGTTAAAATGCATTCGAATTAACCCATTACAGTTCAATACATGTTTTGTTTTGAAAATTACTAAATTTATTTCAAAAATGAGTATTAGACATGTAGTTGATGACAAATATGTAAACAAAAAAAAATTGGCATTTTTTTATTTTCAAGAACTTTGTAGTTTCACAGTGAAACCAAAGAACGGTAATGGGCTATTTTTCCTTCGAATGAGTTATCATCGAAATGCAATTTAAATTATGCATTTAATTTATAAGTATATGAGAGTATTCAGGATATTCAACCTTCATAAAATTCAATATTACTTTCGAAGATTCAATTTTTAAAAATATCAATTTATGCAAGAACACTCATCATTTTGTTTCTCTTAGAGATCAAAAGCAACTTAGCTCTTGCAATGCCGATATTTTTGTGAATACTAACGGTATTGAACTGGAATTTTTAAATAAGTTGCCCTATATGTAAGGCTCTTAAGTTATGAAAGAAAATTTACTCTACGTTTCGCCCACGCGAAGTAAAAAAATGATCAATGTGTGATTTCACTGCGAAACCAATGAACGCGAAAGGGTTAAACAAGCGACAATATCAGAAATGTAATGCAAATTTGGTTCGATCTAAACAAGTAATATAAAAAGAATTTTTTAAGTCAATTCCTACTTAGGTGATTCGAGATATAATGAAAAATGTACTGCGCATGCGCAAGTATATGGCTGAAATATGGAGGTGCTTCGATGATCCCATGGGCCATCCATATACCCAGGAACCAAGTCTGTAATGTTAATAGTTTTCCAGATATAATGTAAAACGTACTGCGCATGCGCAAAGATATGGCTAAAATATGGGGGTGCTTCGATGATCCCATGGGCCATTCATATACCCAAGAACCAATTCTGTAATGTTAATAGTTTTCGAGATATAATGAAAAACGTACTGCGCATGCGTCATGCAAAATATGAAATGACAGACAGACAAGAAAGCGAATTAATATTGCATTGTCATCCAGTTCTGAGCTATGTTTAAAGTTTCAAGTCTCCAGCTCATCGGGAAGTTGGTTTAAATTCGATTGCAAAATTTGAACAAGATATAGGGAGAGTGTGATCTAATAGTAGGAATTGAAAAAAAGTGCACAGCTAATTTAAAAAAAAGACTGATTTTGCAGAAGCCTTTGAGATTACCTTGAGCAGGAGCTGGTAATCGTTGAGGCGCTGTATTGGTAATTTGAGGTGATCCGTGAGAAGCTTGTCGTCGTCTAGCATCTTGCTGTGATCCTAGAAGAGGGAAGACACGTAATGTATCGATTGTAAAGAAAGATATTCAGCTTCTTACAATTGAATCAGCTAGATGAATACATTCAGCTGGCCATTCACTTGAAGGCTAGCATAAATAATTTTCGCGCTACAGAAATCCTAACTATCGAGAAGCAAATCACACAATATCACAAATACCGTGAAGCATAATTATTAATTCAATAGTTCATTTTTATTAATTAGAAACTATGTTTACAGATATAGAAAATATTATTTTATCTTCAGTGTTGGCAATCCTACTGAATGAAAATGTTACAGATATTTCGAACCATTTTACTTATTTGTCTTCGAGCAGCCATGTTTAGAACATTTTGAATCATTCCTTAAAAATTATAACTTATGGATAAACCGTAACTTAAAATTATAACTATTTTCTATCCATAAAAAAGGGGTAATGAAAGTTTAATCCAATTTTGTATCATTCTTTAAAAACTTTTAATGACTTATGAAGAAAACCCTCTCTCGGTGGTTTTTAAAAATCGTTTGGTGCAATCGGTCGAGATTTAAAAATCGTCTGCTGCAACTGATATTCTCATTTAAACTGAAAATAAAGTTGTAGACGATAAGAAGATATTGAGCATTATAATTTATGTTAAAGCATTTTTTGCCTTAAATATATTTTTAAAAACTACTCTTTTTATATGTGTGTGTTGGCGGTCCAGAGCAAACATTTAATGTTAGTTCATTACCAAACTAAAGTCTACCACGAACATACGATATGTTGGACCAATGGCGCCTAAATTGGACAAGTTTCGTAACTTCAATTCTATTAAATATCTGGACCTTAAAATGGGCAAATTATGTTGCAACGATGTAAATGTGGCGTATAAAATCATTTTTAAGAGAAAGCGCTACGTGCTTACAGTTGCAGAACAAGTGTTCAGATTTAGGCATCATCAATTTATTATTTTAGCAAAAGACAAACTACCCTTACGCTGTTTGAAAGTAAGTAGCAAAGTGTTACTATATCCTAAGATAGGAATTCTAGTTAGCTGCAATTTACTACAATAATTTCGTTTGAATAGATTAGGGGATTTCTTTATTGTTGTTATCCAAAAGTTGCCTAGATTGGGCCGCAAACAGTTGCCTGAATTGACTGTTGAAATCAACGGGATTATCCTGAACTACAGGAAGGGCCCAGAAAGCAATTATCGCCATTAGTAGTCCTCATAAATTGGAAGTGGAACAAGTCAAAGCAAACAAATAAAAAAATAAAACAAAAGGACACCAAAGCCATCAAATTTTGGATTTACACATCATCCATTAAGTATTTTAACAAAAGGCAAAAAGCCCTTACACTGTTTTAATTTTTAATGCAAGTAGCAAAATAAGTTATCATATCTTCAGGTAGGAAATTTGTTTGGCCAAAATTTACTATAATATTTTTATTAAAATATTTAAAAGGTTTGGGGAATTTCTCTTGTTATACAAGACTTTTGTTACCTGGACCCAACACAACGACCCAGTTTTGTAGAGGGATCGCAACTGTAGAACATCAATGTACAAACCTGCTTACTTTCTTTTAATGCACAGTTTTATTCTTTTGATCTAATGTAAATGCGTTATCAATAAAGTTTCACCCAAACCCAACCAACCGACAGGGAGCCGTCCTGGAGGTATGCTGTGGTATTAATGTTGTTGTCCAAAAGTCGCGTAGATGAGATCACAAACAGTAGTCTAAATTGGACTGTTTTGTGGTGTTAATGTTGTTGTCCAAAAGTTGCCTAGATTAGACCACAAACAGTAGCCTAACTTGGACTGTTTGTGGTGTTAATGTTGTTGTCCAAAAGTTGCCTAGATTCACAAATAGTAGCCTAAATTGGACTGTTTTTGGTGTTAATGTTATTGTCCAAAAGTTGCCTAGATTAGACCAAAAACAGTCGCATCATTTGAACTGTTTTGAATCGATGGGATTATTATCTTGAACTTTGGGTATAGCTCAGAAAGCATTTATCGCCACTAGCAGTGGAACAAGCTAAAGCAAGAAACAGTGAAAGGTCACTAGAGCAGCAAAAACTAAGACTACGTATTATTTATGAGAAAACAAAGGAAGAAGAGATACAGTACATAAACTGCCACACTTTGGTTCCTTCATTGTTATGTTGGTGTGAATTTGAGAATCAAACAATATGTCTGTTTTAATGGTGCTTAAAGAAATTGGTTTCCCAATTTGGTAAACCATTGATCCAACCAAGGAAAGCGGTTTCCTACTTTAGATAGATGACAATTTTTTCAGATATATTTTTCCTATTTAGAGTTTATTTCAAAAATGTTAATTACAAAATTCTCGAGACAAATAAACCATAAAAACATTCTGCCTGTTTTTCATAAAAATTACTTCTCTATCGCTGCGCATTAAAGAATGCCCAGTTAATTAAATTCGGCGACTGTCCCCATAAGATAGTAAAGGAATAATGCTAAGGGAACTCAACGAGGTTTCAATCGTCACTAAAATCAAAGAAAATCAAATTATCTCCAGATAGTAGCGTTATGCATGGTAGGATAATCAAGGGAAGGTGAATGGAGGACTCACGTCGAAGAAGTCCCTGAGGGCCCCCTCTTGCAGGAGTCTCTGGGCCCTAGCCTCGTTCCAGCAGTAGTTGGCGTGCATGTCGAAGTCGCGCTCCTGCAACAAACAGAAGAAATTGATTTATTTTATAAACACATCACCAGTCTGTATAAAATGAGGCTTCATCTAGATTTAAGTTTGTTGGCCTGTAAGCTAAACTTACATTTCATCGGTTGTGGCGATACCTAGTGAATTGCAATTTGAGAAAATGAATGCCATTTTTGGATTTTAAAAGAAAGTAAACATTAAACGATAAATAATTATTAATAAAAACGATTGTATAATCTCATACTCCATTAGCATTTCTGACTTAACTTTTATAATAAAACCTATCCCCATGAGATACGAAACAATATTATGTTTACCATACGTAATTTGATCATGTGAGCAATTTTAGTTTATCACTATCCCGGACAAGTGAGGTTAGGTTATATTAACGTCTCGTTTTGAAGCAACACGAGGGCTATTTAGGGACGGACCTCGTCATTTTAAACAGCGGTCAGATGACACCTGAGCTGGCGTCCCCCTCTCCAACCTTCCACGCCACATCAACGGGAGGACGTTTGACCACTGCGTATGATTTGGCGTGCAACAGGCCCCATGCACGGCGGATCTTTGGTGGAATCGGGTTTCGGGCCTGGGACCCTCCGGTCCCGAGGTCGAGACCTTACCACTAGGCCGCCGCGGCCTCCCGGACAAGTGAGATAAGACAATGAGACATTCTTCCTCGTGACTTGAACACATTGTGCGCTGGATACGAATTAGATGCAAGCTCAGATAAAAATACAAACCGTAACTGTGCTTGCTCTAGACCAGTGGTGCGCAAACCGGGGGTAGCGAAAAAATTTTTTGTGGGTCGCTAAATTGAAAGAAATTTATTTGAAAATAAAAAATATAAGGCTCTTCTTCAAAAAGCGTGGTTGCAACCCCTGTGGGGGTCGAGAAAAAATTTTACACAAAGTGAGGAGGTCGGAAATGAAAAAAGTTTGCGCACTACTGCTCTAGACGATGCATACACCATAACAGAAAAATTTAATGTATTCTGTAGGCATCTATTAACACTTCCGACTTATCTAAAGTAGTACGCAAGTCAAATTCTTGAATTAAAATTTTGATGTCGGGTAATTCGAGAAAAACGTATTTTTACGTTTCCCGCTTCCAAAGTGTTAAAAGAAAAATTCATTATTTTTTTTTAATTTAGGAAAGCCTTTTAAAAATATTTTTCGAAGTATATTAGCAATTTTTATGAGTTGCTTAGAGAAAACCCCTTTTGAACAATGTTTCTTCTAAGGCAAATAATTCGAGCAACGCTCTTTTTTCCAAAACCTTCCAGTTTTACTAGAAACTTTTGAACAGAATACAGAGCCAGCAAATGCAACTTACCAATCTCAAGAACGTTTTTCCCAATTTGGTTGGTTGATTCGCATGGTAATTGACACCTTTCATGAGGACACTGAAAATTAAAGATGAACAAAGGTTTAGAATTCGAAAACTAACGAAAAGAAACCACCCCTTCAATCGGTATTTCGTGAAAAAATGGTTGTAAGCGTCGAAAGGGTTGAAAACTCACTTGTTGTGGAAATCGCAGATGTCTTTGAAGTTTCCGAACACAGAGCCCTTCCTGTCCCTGAACTCCTTCGGCAGGCGAGGGTTGTCCATCTGTTTGTAGTAGTTCTCCACCACGAACTGCATGTCCTTGGCGAAGTCCTCTTCTGTCTCCACAAGCTCCTTCACGATGGCTCTGAGAGAAGAAAGACTCGGTTAATTCTTTAAGAATGAATGACCGGTTGGTATGGGTCATAAAAGAAAAAAATACAGTCAAACCCCGTTATAACGAACCCTCAACGGACCGACTCAGAAGTTCGTTTTAACCGAGGTTCGCTGTATCCGTATTTGCAAAAAAAAATGCCCTAACATGCTAAGATACTACTTCTATAATAAACTTCTTAATAACATAATATTTTCATTAGTAATTAGGGACAAATAAAGTATTAAATAATTCGCTTGCCAACGTTAGCCATGGTCACTGCAAAGCTCACAGAATGACAAGCAATTAAACTAAAATTGCAGAGAAAACACGTGATTGCTCCTAGGTCGTCTGGCCAGAAAGTCCTCCCCCTTCCTTGGTTGACACCAGACCATTGTCTACAGGAGAGGAGGGAGAATAGAGAGCTGTAAAAAGCCTTGTTTATTGTTCTTTTATTCACTTACATTGATTGTGGCAGCTCTAACAAAGGAGGTAAATAGGCGAGGAATGGTTTCCGGAACAATGCCTAAACACCAAGAAAGGGTAACTCTTGTAAAGTTGGGTTGACAAGAGGCCTGAGGTAGTAAGAATGTCCTTTGAACGGTAAAAGTTTGATTTTAAGAAATTTTCAGTTCGCTATAGCAGTCTCTAACGTTTGCTGTTCTTTGTAAATGTATGAAAATACATTATTAACATAGGGCTTCAGTTGGGACCATGTAAAAGGTTCGCTGTAACCCAGGGTTCGTTATATCACGGGTTCGCTATATTGCGGTTCAACTGTATTTCAAAACGGGGAGATTGTGGTTAGTTTTATAGATAGACACCAACAGTTTTCTCGTATAAAGTCCAACTCCGTGAAGTCTTTATGCAGCAGATTAACAGCCGATTCGAGATCCCATGACAATCCGAAAACCTAAAATCAAATATTTTATGTGGTCGTCTCATGGTTTTAGGGGATACAATGCCAGAAAAAGATTTTTAACCCCCCCCCCCGAGTGCCTAATTATTTTGATCTTTTAGCTGTCAGGTTAGAAAACTTAGCTTTTAAAGTGAATTAATCGATCTTTTTTGTATTTAATTATACAGTGGAATCTCCCAATAACGAAATCGCTTGGTTCCAGTTGAAAAATTCGCTATAGAGAAAATTTCGTTATACGGAGATTAGAGATTTTTGCAGTTATTTAAGTAAGTGTAACAAACCTTTTAGTGTGTGCGATAAGTTCAATTATGACTTTCAATTAAAAATGAAGTAATATTTATTACATTTGTTAAAATTATACTAATTTTTATTGCATAAATAAAATGCTCAAAAGTGAAGACAATTCACCAATTTAGAGAATAATATGTACTAGTACGGATAAACATAAAATGCGTTTTGTCACATCCATTTGCTGTTTCCATCCCCACTCCACCCCGATTCTTGGAATCTTGACCCTTAGAAATGTTGCTCCCTCTGTAGAAACCCAGGTCCCCACATCTGCATTACCGTTCGCATAGCATTCTATTGTTATGTGTTATCGATGGAATGAACAATGCGAGTGGTTGCACATGTGAGCGATTTGTTTGCACAGAAATTAGCAACTTTCTTCAAAAATGACAAAAATCGAAAAGATGAAGGTCTGAAAAAATTCGTTATAGGGAGACAACCACTTCGTTATATGGAGAATATTTTGAATGTTATTTAACATTCCGATTAAAAATTTCGTTATAGGGAGAAATTCGCTGTAGGGAGACTTCGTTGTAGGGAGACTCTACTGTATTTCTGAAATTTAAGAATACTTTATCCATGGTTGTTTAAGAAAATATACATATGAATACGAGTTATCTGCTTTTGAACTGGAAAAAGACGTTACCGCCGCTGGAGAGTTAAATGTAGTTGTTACTCTTGGCCTTACTTGACCACAACGTATACCAACTGATTCCTTACTTACAATTTGATTCCATGTTCTTGATATGGTACTTCGTGAGAATCTGATCTTGGATGGCTTGCCTTTGTTCTTGCCACCCTCTTGCGTCCATCAATTAACTGGCATTCTTTCCCTTTGTTAAAACGATGGCTTTGAATCTCAATTAATGAATATTGATCGTTCTTTGAAACCGTATTGACTTCAAACAACCCTACACAACAGAATTCTAACATGTGCCAAATGCGCAACATGCTTGTTACGACTACCACGAAAAATGGAAAAAGAATTCGTTTTCTGACCCCTGATGGGATGTGCTTGAGGCGACTTCCGAGGGTAGACCCTTCCTGTACACATGGTTATCAACTTGAAGTCAGAAAATCATTTCACACTTTGATTCCCGAATGTAAGGTACATTGCCTTTTTAGAGCACAACTGGGCTTTTAGAAAAATTTCTCAAGTGGCATCCAAGGAGAAAGGCACACATTATATTGAGATAGTAGTGAGTTCTTATGTGACCTCCAGGAGAAAGGACCATTAAACATTGCAGTTTGATAAGGAATATATCTCTGTTTGCAGTTGCGCAAGGAATACTATAAATTCTATAGGACATTTTGTGTTTTCCGGCTGCAACAGAATGAAACATGTTCAAAGAAATGTGTCGTGTGTCAGATAAGTACAGATTTCTCATTTAACATTTTGGTAAATGTTTGATTAATTGTCCTGATAGATGTTGTTGTAATTGAGTGGCGTTGTCAATGTGCTAATTTGCATATTGCATACCCTAACCACCTAACATGCCCTACAGAGAAGTCCAACTGTGCGTTCAGCTGAAAATAATCAACATAAATAATTACACCATTGGACATGTGGTGAAATTTTTTATAAGTATATTTTTTTTACATTATCCCTTGATTTTTATCGGCAGTGCATTTAAATCAATTATCTAGAAATTGTTTTCTTTTAATTTTCGAATATTGCAAAATTTTTAAATTTCATTTTCAATTTGCCAAAAAAATAATAATAACAATTAGTTGCCTTTCTGATATTAGACATTTTCTTTTATGACATATAATTTTTTTCATCATTTTTGGTTAATATTTTTCCTGCATCCGGTGTAAATGCTCTTCCTGTAGAATTTACATTTTTTCTCTGCTTGCGGGTAGGGATGAAAGTTAGTTATTTGGAGTTCACTCCCTACCACTCTCTTTGCGCAAATATATGCTTGTCATCTACCCCCCTCTCCCCGAAGATAGTTTTACGGCTTCAATCTATTGTTGCTTGGCCGCATGGGAAACTTCTAAAGCTGCTAGATTAAGTTCTTTTGAAAGAAGAATGTAACAATCAATTTCCATGGGCAATGAAAAGAAATCACAAATCTCATCTACCAATGACTTGAAGAAGGTAAGAACTTCTGCGTTTCCTTCCCAGCATCGACTTTTTCAAAGGGATATTTCATCCTCCCGTAATCTAATGTTTTAAATTATAAACATATAGCTTCTTCATGTTAGCCATATTCTACTCACTCTCTGTTCTGCAGGGCCTCCAGTTCCTTGGGGTCCATGTCTGCTTCCGTCACAACGTAGCTACTCAGAGTGTCGAAGGCGGTCGACTTCTCCAGGTAGCACGCGGGCACCCAACCTTCCTGTGGAGTCTCACCCTCGTTCATCGGAACCGTACGCACCAACCACCTACAAGAGAAGTTCAAAAGGGTTCACTACATAAAGCAGCATTTCTTATAATCATTTGAAATGTTCGTTTAATCATCAGAATACCTACAAGACAAATTCATACAGTCAACAAGATTTTTCATTGGCACCACAATCTTAGTAATATTTCTCATCTGTATTACAAATAGAAGCTTTCTAAGTGAAACTCTAGAAACTCACTTTTCTTCCTATTCCTGCCAGATTATCACATTTCATATTAGTAGAACCTAATGTAAAATATATTATAATAGCTAAAAACGGCATTTTAATGTTGATGAGCTTTGAATTAAAACTTCTAAAAAAGCCTCTTCAATAAATAAAAAATACAAATAAGGAAGTGAAAAGTAAAGATAAGCCACCATTTTCCGCACACCGATCAACCAACCCATTCTAGATTCACGGCTCATAATTCCCTTTCAGTGTAATAGATTTATCGACCCAACAACCATGAATCTTAAATTTATAAAATTGTTTGGATTGTTATTACAACAATCCAAAAGATATTACTACCAATCTGAACGACGATATCCTTCATGAAATTTCTAACCCAACTGAACCTTCAGACTTATGAAACTAACGAAAGAAATAAAAATAATATGGAAGCCACACCTAACATTCAAGAAGTTCTCAAAAAAATGGAAGCCACAGAAGATACCACCACGCAACCACCATGTTTGCTGAAGCTCTTGCGAAGAATTAAACCCCATCCTTGACCCTTGTCACCTGCTGCGCCAGACTTTCGAATTGTTCTCTTTCTTTAAATTATTTAATCAACAAACCACTTTAATAATTCCCTTTCTTTTCACTTTTTTTCTCCTTGTTATCTATACCTTCACTTAAATTCTCTTACTAAAATTAAACTAATTTTCTATTATCTTGCTCAGTATTTGGTCAAATTCACTGTTGTTAAGTCATTGCTGCAGAAATGTCAAGGAAAAGAGATTATAGTTCGTCGACCCAGGCTATCCCTACAAATGCAACTATCGAGGAGATACGAGATGTGCTAACAATAATCTCAAACAGTGAGGATTCCATATAAACATAACATAAAACCACTCCATGCCCCTGCAACTATAACCTTAAGGTTATTTAAGCAGTGTCGTGGTCATGAAGTGGAAGAAAAATCACAACGACCTCTCTTAAAACTTGACAATTCTCTACACCGCTGCCTAATTAAAAACACAACACGTTTACAAATGTTTACAGGAGCATTAGGAAGGATTGCTATTGTGCTATACATTATAAAAATATTTTTGTAACGCAGAGTAAAATAAAACTTTGAAATAACACAAAATTACACAGTTAAGCATGAAATAACTGGACAATAATCAAAACTAAATGCAATGGGAAAACTATACGAAGAGTGAAAACAATACATTCAAAAAATGAAAGGAAAAAGATGAAAAACAAATTAATACAATAATAAAAATAACACCAAAATGTACACAAAAACAGAGAGATGCGCCGCATAGAGTTTGGGGACCCATCTCTGTTTTTGTGTACATTTTGGTGTTATTTTCAACAAATGGATTTAGCGATGATGAGACTATAATCGTCATAATACGACTTTATAATCGCAGTGATATCTGCTATTTCCAATGGATTTTGACATTATTAATGCATTTTTAAATCGGAGATGTCTGTAAATGTTACAAACGCATTCCCTCATATCTCAGATGTAATCAAACTCAAATTCGAATCGAACAATCTCGGCTCACTATCAACAATAATCAATTACGCAATGCGGAGTTGATTCATGCTCACGTGTTACACGTAAAGTGTTCTGTTCGAACTGAATTTTGGTGTCCCTTCGAAAGTATCACAGTATAGCATAAGACAACGCGCAGTTACATGTTAAATGGCATACGCCTTTGTGTTTGTCATGCAAATGTGGTTGTATAAATTGCTTTCTTTTGATTTTCATCCTTTAATTTAAGTCACCCCAAAATATTTTTTGAGAAATTTACTTTTCCCTGATACATGATGGTTTTTTTAAAGAATTCTTAGGACGGATTGTGAAATGTTATTAATGATAAACACAGACTGCGTTTTACTTCTTTCGGCTACTCTTTCATATCTAGAACTCTTAAGCTTCATTTTCTGAAAATTTATATCGCTTTCCTTTATTGTAGGTAAAAAAATCTCTTCCTAGGATAAATGTAATGTTGAAGGTCATAAAGCATTTCTGACCACTCTTCTCCTTTTCAAAATGAGAGAAAAATTATTTTATAGTCATGAAAACAAGTAATTTAGAGAAACAGAATCATAACTCGTTTATTTTAAGATTAGAAACATTATACATTATATAAACATCATCTAGAACAAAAAATAAATGTAAAGCACAACGAATTAGTAAAAATGAATGAAAAATTTTGCTCTTTGAAACACCGTTAAAAATATTCCATCCTTAAAATGTGATTTGTCTCAGCGAATCATCTATCCATTGATCCGTATAAGAATATTTTCAGGAAACCAGTGCGACGACTTTTTTTTTGCTTAATTCCTTTGTATTTCCAGATTGAGAATTCTATCTGAACATAATTAAACGCATTTGGTTAAAGCTAGTTTCCAAAAGCTAAGACATTAATGTTTTGTCTCTTAATATGTTTTTACTGTGCATTAAAATGCGAGATTGTCTAGTAGAAATAATACTGGTGAAAGCAGAAATGCAAAATCTTCAATAATCCATGGATGCAAACGACTATGTATATTTCTTGCCTGCGCAGACACCATCGATGGCGTTCCCCTACTTAGATGAAAACTACTTCATTTCTTTTTCTGCTCTCTTTAGCCAAAATTTCAGGCGAGCAACTTCGGTCACTTAACGTTTGAGTGCATCTAACACTCTGAGTTTTAAGACCCAGTAATCAAAGGGTGGTTAGAGTTAAGATGTCGTCGTCGTTCAAGCAAAAGTCA
>BGPR01003775.1:3460-21539 GCA_013235015.1 Araneus ventricosus | reverse complement strand
GCGGTTGCATAAGAATTCCTCTCCGATTTGCAAAGGTTGCCAAAATTTTGTAATACGTTTTCTTGGAAAGCAAGTCGTTACATTTTATATCATTCAAGTACAACATACAGAGCGAATCTCAGAGATATTATCTCTGGGTTGATGGGATACCCTATGAATGCATTAATAACAAGATTATGTCTGATTTTAAACTCTTGCCAGCATTTGAAACCACAGGTTCTCAATAGAAAAATGTACAATATCCTGTATCGTGCGTTATTTCATTCTGTAATGTGTTGGCCATGAATTCTGAGACAAACTGTATTTTGCTAAAATTAGACCTTATAAGTTCAAGGTACTATGCTTAAAGTACAAGGTAATGGTGGTACAAGGATACACCACCGAAGAAATGACAAAAATGGAATGGGAATTCATATGAGGTACCACTAGATTTGAAAGAGTAGAGAAATCCAAAGAAACCTGAAAAATTTCCACTATGGATTCTAACATTGTGGTCCCTGGAGATCTGGAGCTCAGTACTAAGTTTCCTTCTTTTAAAGTATCTGAAATAATTAAGAGAATCCTCCCATAGAAATTCCCACAATTGAGAATTCGAAATTTTTATAATTTTCTTCCAGAGAGTATTACGCTTATCTGCAGGAAGACTTTTCTGAGCAGCCTTCGATAACTGAAATAATTGATGCGGTTATAAACTAGTTGTTTGCACGGAAGACACTGTTTTGTTTTATTAAAAAGGGAAAATATAAAAATTGTATGGGGAAACATGAAATCAGAATTGATGCTATAAGTTTCGCTATTTTCAACAATCCGAATCTTAAATATACATTACAAGACTATCTTTATCATTAAAAATTAATTAGTAATGTAATAAATCTTTCAAGATATATATTTTAAATAAATTTTCATGTTATTGGTCCCAGATTTGTTGTTTTATTCGTCAATCAAAATAAGAATAATTTTCAAAAGACATTGTGGGTAGTGTGATATCTGTAACAAATAAAAATATATATACATGTTTGTAGAATTATTGATTCCAAGAAAATTATTAAAATATTTTAAGAAAAGAAATTAATTAGATAAAAAAATCGTTTGGTCGTAAAATAAATTAATTTTAAAAAATCGTTTGGCAGCAATTCTTTTCTAAAGGTTATAAAAATAGAGTGGCAACGCCATATTTGTCTTCAGCGAACGTTGTCTATCAACGGAGAAGAAGAAATGTTATTAAGATGGAATTCGAAGCCAGTGAATGTAATGCGTGTGATGTACGTGTTTGTGTAAAATGTCTGTGTTGTGGAAACCGTCAAATAAATTTCAATTTTCGTGAAGAAGGCTCACGATGCTTCTGTAAATACAGCATTTCTCGTACATTCCTTTTTCCATATTCAGTGGTCTGAGGAACATACAATTTTCTATATTACATCCTTAGGGTAGTTAAGTTAGGGCTGAAGGCAGGTTCGTGGTTAAAGATTCAGAGCCACAGGTGTAGACACCTACACCTGTAAGATGCAGAAGGATGGAATCAGATGCAGACTGGGATAAGATTCAAGAACGGCATCATCATTACATAAGCATTCTTCTCCGCCTTCAAGTTGGCAAAGAAATGTAATAGGCCTCTTCGGAGGAGCCAGGGAGATGCATTTCGAGCGAAACCACCCACGACGATCAAGAAAAGGCATCTAGGCCAACCGAGAAAACGGATTCATTACAAAGACAATTAAAATCAACACAGATAAATATCACACAATAGTGGAAAATCTATTTCCTACTGTTAGGAAATTCTGCATTTTAAGCTACGAAGCATCTTGCATCTTTTCTAAATTGTCTCTCGTACCTTTACTCTAAGATTCGCATTCTTTCTTTAAGGGGTCTATTCTGGTCCCGGTTGGGTTGGGTTCCGTTGATAATGTGCGGAACCCAACCCAACTCCCAACCCAACCGGGGGTGCCAGAATAGACCCCTAAGATTTTTACATAATTTCTTTGAGCTAGTCACTTCACTTGACATCCATATTAGCAGCTATTTAATCGGAATCGTTTGACGTTGTCTATCCGATTCCCACAGCTGATATGTAGATCTACTGATTATTAGTAGAGTATATATACTTGTCTCTACTATGTCATTTTGGTACGGTCTGTAGGTCCTCTAAGCATTCTCCCCTCGGAGAGACTTCAGTGTCGTGTAAGCTGTTGCTATACCTATAAGATGTAGGACAAGTATCAACCTTGTTAAATGGAAATGTGATCTGTAAATATGTTCTTAACTGTGGTCGTTTAAATAAATTCATCATTTCCGAAAACACAAAGAAATGCTCTATCTCGTAGAAATTCCTTTGCATGCAATAAGCCAGCTGCAACATTTAGCTTATTATCCAGCAGCTCTTCATAACTAGAGTTACTCAAGCTGCCTGTCTCTACTTTGCGAGACTAACAAGTGATACTGGCAAACTCGCTTCCTGTGCCTAACACTTATCATTTTGGAAACCAATGTCCTGCATTAAAATTTTCGGTCATAAAAAAAAACACTTAAAAGTTCCACTTTTCCACGACCACTTATAGCTAAGAATCGAAGGCTAAAAAATCTACGAAGTCCCGAGATTGTAAGAGTAATTAATTTCTTTTTTTAAAAAAAAAATTATACAGCATATGGCTAGATTCATCAGTAATTTTGTATTTTCTCAAAACTACGTAAAACCATTATAAGTAAAAAGGTTTACCAATCACAAAAATAAAAAGCTTCCCTTATTTCAATGACTTTTGACAAATTCAGATTGGCAAGAATGTAATCTTTCTAATTATTATTGAGGATTATTTTAAAAACCTTTCTTGACTTTACAGAATTACTTCATTTATCAATTTATAATGTAACAGAAAGCAAACTCGAAAAAGAACGGCGCTTCTCACCAGGCTTTTTCAAAGTCAAAATGGATACTTGGAAAAGTAATTCTTTAGATAATTTTAAAAATAAATAATGTAAAAAGTACTAGCTATCGTGAATTAACTCATTTATAGATATGGGCGAATTAGATGCAAGTCCCAAGAAAGACAAAAAGTAACCGTGCTCGCTCGAGACAATTTATAAATCAGAAAGGAAAGAGGTGAACGTGTTCTGCGGACATCTATTAACATGTTTAACTTAATAAATTTGTTATGCAAGTCAGGGGCACCGAAGATTCTTGAAGGACGAGATATCTCGTCCGAAGCGATGAATGTGTTAAATTAATGAAGACATAAAAATTATTAAAAATGTTATGCAGGTCAAAGTAATATTGTGTCCAGGAGCAAATTTGTGATGAAGGACGAGATATCTCGTCTGTAGCGATGAATGTGTTAAATTAATGAATACATAAAAATCATTAAAAATGTTATGCAGGTTAAAGTAATCTTGTGCCAGGAGCAAATTTGTGATGGAGGACGAGATATCTCGTCCGAAGCGATGAATGTGTTAAAATTGTAACGCAGTGTGTGCCAATGCACTCACCTCCTGGGCTTGGAGGCATCGATGACTTCCACCCTCTGCCCCTCTTTCATGGCTACTGCTTCTTCGTCGCTGCCCATCGGCTTGAAATCCATGATGGCCACGTACACATCGATACCCTGGGGAGAAAAAGAAAAGGTACAGATTAAAAATGGTGAAAATTTACGATTGCCAAACTAAAAGTAGGTTTAAAAAACCGTGGAAATGTTAAAAATAACGCCCGAAAAAATTGTTATCCGCAAAATATTAGAGGCCAGCAGTTTTCCGATTGTAAACATTAGTGTGTTTTTTATAATGAATGCCTGTTAATAAATGATAGCATTTTACTTGCTATTAACTTTTTATTGCCAGTGTAGGAGAGGAGAAACTTTACACTTTATTTAGGAATAATTTGACCTTATTTACTTCAGTTTTCGTGTAATAATAAAACGAATCATTGTAGAAACGAGCATCACCGCCAATACTTTTAAAATTTAAATAAATGAATGGGAAAATATTATCTCCTTCGTTCGAACCCTTTGATTCGCTTCTTATTTATAACGGTTTGAATCAACGGATATAATAACGGGCATTGTATAATTTCGTTTGCATGTAAAAATAACAGAAAAATGAACAGAGAAGATTGTAAAGAAGTATTGGAAGTTTTCTATAGCTGAAAAGTGATTTTCAGCCCTCAATTTGGCTGTTTTTTAACCTAAACAAACTTATGACACTTCGTTAGAAAGCTCTTCTCTTTCATCCCGACAAGAAATTGGACGAGGAAATGGTGGAGGGAGGGGAGTCCTTATGTCTCCGGTCAAACGGAATCTACTTTTGACTTCCGACTTGCCGACAGGAACTGTTTTTTAACCCTTCAACCGGCTCAAACGTAGAAAGTCGCTCTCTGATGACTATTCTAAAACCGGCTCCGTCGCAGAAAGTCGTTCTACGATTATTACTCTCATACCGGTTCTAGTGTAGTAAATTGCTCTCTGTTTATTACCCGAAAACCGGCTCCGAAACATTTGCGTTCACCATTTAGCTACAGAGGGGCCGTTTTTAAAGCATTCAGCTGAAATATTTTTGCCGTTCAAAGGGTTAAAAATGTTATTAAGAATAGTATATTATTAATATAATACCCCAGATCTGTCTGTCGGTAACGCTCTGACGTCACCAACAATAAAACTCGCGCCATAGCACTGCGAGACGTTAAACAGCATTATTTCATTGTTAGAGAACCTAAATTTTAGTGATTTTAAATTTAAAAGAGTAATTGTCGTTCTAATTTCATATTTAATAGCTCTAAAATAGTGAAATAAAATTTGCTATCGGTTGATATAAAATTTATCTCGTTATTATCAATAGTTCCCGAGAAATTTTAAATGATGTTAATCATATATTTCAAATTAAGTTCCGTTTTTTTTTTAATAGAAAGTAGTAAACCACGTCAGTGGTATATCATGCGCGTGATATAGTTTGGGCGCCACGATGCATATGATTATTTATTGCAATCGTGACGATATAATTTGATAATATTTTTTGGCAACGTCTGACAAGCAAAGAAGTACTTTGTTTTGATTTTACAATTTCGAAAAATAATTCCTTTGAAATTTTAACTTTTGACTTACGTTTGACAAGCTGAGAATTTCATGGTTATTGAATTATAATAAAATTGTTAAATAACGAAAAATACTTCACACCGAATGCTGTTTACCAAGAGGTTTTTTGAATAAAGAAATATGTAAATAAAAAAAATATATTTCCTGTCATGAAACATATGTTTATTTTATTTGTTTTCAATCAATGTTAAACATTTCTCTCGCATATATATATCTATTTAAACACGTCAGATATGACGGGAAATCTCTCGAATGAAGAGGCAATTTGCACCCGTTATACCATGAAGAGTGATTTTCAGGTTTTTTATATTGATGTGTATCTGTCCCGCGTACGAGGCAGATCTTTGGTGGTGGAATCGGGTCGAGATTGAGGCTCTATCACTGAGCCATTTTTATCCACCTTATTTCACAAAGAAGAAATTTATAAATTTTTTAGCATATTAAATTGTCTTTTATCGTAATGAATTAATGCTGCATTTCTGCTGTTGCTTTACATTTTCTTGGAAAAACATGTAGAAATTGGTAGGTAATGTTTTCATAAGTGAGACACCTGCAAATAATATCGATGCTTAAACAGGTATGTAAAAATAAACACCAATATAATGTGGATTTACGCAAACATAAAAGGTAAAGAGTTTTAAGGTAAAAAATTGGGCCTTGATGACAATGCAATATTTTAATAATTTTAGAGCTCTCAATTATCAATTTAAAAAAAATCGCAAAATTACGTTTGCACTCGGTAGGTTTCAGTGGCGCCATCTATAGTATTTTTGAGAACTAAAATACTTTACACAGTAATTTAAATGTTTTGATAAAATTAAGTATATCCTATTATAGATCTTTTCAATAAAATAATTGTTGGAATTAGTTCATGAAAAATTGATTCTAAGATCCCAAAATATTTATAATGCTGAATTATAACATAAATTAAAGATTAATAAAAATTAGAAAATAATTAATATAATTTTTTAAAAAACGCTTTTACCAATGCATTAAAAAGATTTTTCTATCAAAAATCTGGGGGTCAAAACAAACATCGTAAAGGCGTGCGGCGCTTATAACAATAGAAGAAATTTATAAAGCCACAATGAATGACATAAAAAAACAAAATTTTCTTAAACATTCATTGTATAAAATTTTTTATGCATTGCTTTAGTTAGTTGATGTATAAAATATTTATAATACTGAATTATGACATAAATTAAAGAATAAAAACCAGAAAATAATAAATATAAAAAAAAACTTAAAAAAACGCTTTTACCAATGCATTAAAAAAGAAAAATAATAATTTTCTCTCAAAAATCTGGAAGTCAAAACAATAATCGTAAAAGCGTGAGGCGTTGAAAACAATAGGAGATACAGCTTTTCTACCTGCGCCTCACGCTTTACCGATTTTTTTTTACCACCAGATTTTTGAGAAAAATAATCTATTTACTTTTTAATCCATAGGTAAAAAGCGTTTTCTCAAAAACTTTTTTTATATTTATTATTTCTTTTTCTGTTGTTTTGAAATTCCTACCACTGATCTATGGCGTTCTCTAGACTAGAGGCTTTTTTCCCCTTCAATGATCAGAATAGGGATACTTTTAATCAAATATTCCTGCGAGTTTGGTAATGTCTCTGTTTTATTTAATGAATGATGTTTTTATTCGCTACTCAGTGCAGATAAAACGCACAGAATAATTGCCATGAAATACTTTCCGAATCCGATTACAATGAAATCTGCTTCGTTCGAGCATTTCACATACCTTTCCACAACTACGAAATGCTCGTGGCGCCTATTTGCGTTCGAATCAAGGTCCTTCACTACCAAACAACGTCGATACATCCGAGGGTTGACCTTGATTCGGCTACCTTGCCTGGTACCTGCCCGAAGCTTCTAAATGGGGCCCTGGCACTGTCCCCTGTTTGCGCATAGACGAAGACGGATGTGAAAGGCGGTCGTTGTCTACCCGTCAGATGGTCCGTGAATCTTCCTCTGACTCACGCGCAGCTTTTAAAAAAGGATTATCACTTCCTCAATCTGACATTTGTCGTAGGAGTCGGATTCGCTTCCGTCTCGCTAGGGTACGGGAGTGAATTGGTTGAAAGGCAACACGATATGAAAGGAGAGAAAATTTGAGGAACAGTAGAGAAATTTTACACGTATAAAAGATCCTAGGACAGTTCTTTAGGAAACGAACGCGAAACAATTTATTGATGAACATCTGCTAACGGACGAGAGTTAATTGGTTGAAAAGTAAACACACTAAGAAACGAGAGAAAATTTAAAGAACAGTAAAGAAATTTTACATGTAGGCCCTGGTTATGTTTTTGGGTTATCGTATACATGTTATCGTTAAAGAGCATGATTCAGTTATTTCAAAGTTTCACTAGACAATCAACTACGGTTGTTCTTTAAGAAACGAACGCGAAACAAATTATTGATAAACATCTGCTAACGGACGAGAGTGAATTGGTAGAAAGGTAACACAGTAAGAAAGGAGAGAAAATTTGAGGAACAGTAGCGAAATTTTACACGTATACAGGATCCTAGGATAGTTTTTTAGGAAACGAACGCGAAGCAATTTATTGATGAACATCTGCCAACGTTCGAGAGTGAATTGGTTGAAAGGTAAACACACTAAGAAAGGAGAGAAAATTTGAGGAACAGTAGAGAAATTTTACAAGTATACAGGATCCTATGGTTGTTCTTTAAGAAACGAACGCGAAACAATTTATTGATGAACATCTACTAACGGACGAGAGTGTGTTGGTTGAAAGGTAAACACACTAAGAAAGGAGAGAAAATTTGAGGAACAGTAGAGAAATTTTGCACGTATACAGGATCCTATAGTTGTTCTTTAAGAAACGAACGCGAAACAATTTATTGATGAACATCTACTAACGGACGAGAGTGTGTTGGTTGAAAGGTAAACACACTAAGAACGGAAAGAAAATTTAAAGAACAGTAAAGAAATTTTACAGGTAGGCCCTGGTTATGTTTTTGGGTTATCGTATATATGTTATCGTTAAAGAGCATGATTCAGTTATTTCAAAGTTTCACTAGATAATCAACTAAAAATTCGCGAAGTACCCAGTTATTCTATGAAATAACGGATTACACGCTTTAACTGTAACATACACATGTAACGCGATACGAAACACACGCCAATTTTTGATAAAATATCTGCAACTATGGTGCAAGGACGACCAAATTTCATCCGTCTAGTTTGTTTCGTTTTGCAGTTACAGCAAAACTTCGATAAACCCTCACCGTCCGGATGAAGGCTGTGACGGACAACCGAATAGTCGGATAACGGAAATCTCTTAATACATATGTACAGTAACGTGATTTCATTACGGGCTTGGGAGGAAAATGAAAAGAAAATCCTTTAAAAATGAATGATAACATACATATTGTATTTAATTTACCAAACGATCAATATAAACTTCAATATAAGAGAAGTAATGTGCAGAAACGTATTGTGATGCTATTAACTCAGGTTTTCAGATGATGACGGATAATAGAAACTGACGGTTAATCGAATTTTTACTGTATCGAATTAACAGACAGACACAATTCCAAAAATGGCATTTTCAGACTCGGGGAGATCTTAAAAATGGAGATTCATCAAAATCTCGGGAACGAATTTTTTGACAATTTCAATACGTTCTCGTTGTATAACTTCGTATACTAGATAATAACCAGAGGGAGTGGCCTCCCCTAAACTTTCTCGTATACTCCTAACACATGTGGAGAAAGAATAAGCTAAAAGGCAGAAAAACGAACAAGCATCCCTAACCGCAGTGGAGAAGAAAAGCTTGGGAATCGGAAGCTTGGAGGCGAAAGGCGTGGGTAGAAGCGGAAAGGATTAGCGTAACTGAATCGAGCAATTACGCAATAACGACATCGTGTCATTGTGTAATGAGAAAAGACAAATAGGCGATTTGAACACCTTTTCTCCGACCGATTGAAACGAAAATTGTCACAGATCTTTTTGTCCAATATTTGATAGAAATCTTCAAATTATGTGTAAAGACCACATACCAAACTTCATTTCCGTAGCTCTAACAGTTTTCGAGTTATCCTGTTCACAGACAGACAGACATAATTCCAAAATTGTGTTTTTCGGAGTCAGGGAGGTCTAAAACGTGGAGATTCGTCAAAATCTCGAGTGACGTTTTTGACGATTGCAATACTTTCTCTTTGTGTACTTCGTATACGAGAAAGTAAAAATTGCACCAATGAGTTCTTAGAAATTCTTTTTCACTGGATTTCCACATATAATGATTCTGCTAAATTAACTATTGAGAAATTAAATTAAATAGATTATTTAATATTACATACTCGATTCGATATATATTTTATACTAGATTCGTTTGTTTTATCTTACACCTGGCTTTCGCTTCTCAAAATAATTGCCTTGGGGAAACACGGCGTTATTTTGGTTGGTGATCCGTAATGTCACCACAGAAGCGCGAGCGAAAGTTACGAAGAATGTTAGGAAAGACGGCCTTCGCAAAATTATTTTCGGTTTTAGAGGCCTACTTTTACGAGCGACATCAACATAAATACGAAAGAGAAAAATGTACGTTATTTAACTTTCCTTGCCTTTCATTCATTTGGTCCATTCAAGTACGTATTTTCTCCCGTTATTGGGCCTTTTAAACAAAAACATAAACAAAATGATCAGAAAACGATTAGAAACGATGTTCTGGAATCAGTTTCATCAATAATCACGAACGCTCCGTATTTAACACATATTTAATTCCAACGTACCAACAATTTACTCATGGCTAATTATCAAAGTACCCGACACCGTTAATTTTTCTTTTCTTATACTCAATTTCCTTTATCAATTTCTTTTCCTATAAAAGTCGAATTGACAAGTTTAATACCTTAAAACAAAATATTGTTCAGCTTAATCATAAAACCTTCTTTTCCCTCCCAAAATTCAGAGCAGCCTGGAGACTTTAATCTTTCTGTTTCTTCCCTTGCGCTCGTTCTTGTTGCGTGAAAAACAGCATCTGTGTATCTGGCACACAAAGAAACAGGCGCAGTATTAAACACCATCAAGATTCAGAGATACTTATTAAGGTTCCACTGACGTTTTCTGAAATTTTTCTCTAGGTATTACGATCCCACCTGTTTCCTGTCTAATAATAAAAGATTTTCGCTTTTTACACTAAATGCCGAATGATAGGATATGGTTTTTGATTTCTTAGCTGAAAACCAGCCTTTATTGATCCTTTTCTATCAACAACAATTGATCCATGATCCATCAACAACAAATTACTTTAAACTTTTTCATTGATCACTGGCAAAACGGAAAAATTCTTGAACATTATATTACCATGGCAACCGTGCGTCAGTTTTTTAAATTCTGTAATTTAGATCAACATCCCTTTTTGATACTACACTCTCTGAAGAGAACCTTGTTCCCTTCAGAGAGTGATGTAAAATGGATAGGACGTGATTTCTGCCAAGCTGGGTTAAATAAGTTGGCCCTGCGTTCAGATAAATGCGGAAATAGATTTGGTGATTATGCGGAAAAACGATCGGCAAGTATGCCTCTTGATTCCCTTTTGTATTTTCTGTCCATAATAAATACTTTTTTATTACCTTTGTAAACTTTTTGTTTGGATCTATCCTCGTACAAAAGAATTGTTTCAGGACGGTTGCCGTCATTTTATTGAATCCCCACATTTCAAATCTCGCCAAGACCGTTAAAGACATTTTGGAATAATGTTTGTGCGCCTGTATATGAACATAACTGAAAAACGCAATAATCTAGAAGGAGGAAATATGATATGTAGGGTTTTTCTGCCAAATTTGTAGGTTTTTCTCAATTTTCAATTCAAATCTTGGACGAAATCTATCAACAGGAAGTGTGTTCATGGAAGCGCATGTGGAAACGGTAACTCAAAAACTCAAACAGCTAGATAGCTCAAATTTAGCAAATGGTTTTATCATTAAAATTACAGACGTGCATCACATTTTGAGGCAAATCTATGCAGGGGTTGACCTTCCGTCCGTCTAGGTATTAGCATGTATGTGAACAGGATCAACCCAAAAGGCAACGACTTTCACCAATGAAATTTGGTTTGCAATCTTTAAACCGAAACAGTAGATCAATAACAAATTTTTGAATCAATTGGGTAAGAAGTCGACGTTCAAAATTCATACTCCGTTTTTTCCACTATACCACGAAGAACAAAAAGGACCATATTGTTAACGAACATGGAAAGTCGCTTCCAAGCATTGCTAGTCTTATGGTTGGGAAGAGAGGTATACAGGAGTATGTATAGGAATGCCGGGGAAATGGAGCCATAGACACCGACCTTGGAGATAAAACGAAGGTTCTCAAAAGTACTGGAATTTTCTTGATATCGCTATTAGGGGCCGAGATTCAGATTTATCTGGTTGATTCCATGTGTCGAGACGGCCTGTCGGGGAGACTATAAAAAGACAGGGCTCGAATCACAGAGCAATGTGAGTGTGTGTGTGTTGAACTGCCTTTGCACGTCTTCGGAATTCGAAGACTCTCTTTAGAGACTTGTTCTCCTTGCGGGTTGGTCAGCTGCTAGACGCTTAGCGCTATTGTTCGTGCTGTTACTGCTATTGTTAGTGAATTGCTGTCTGCTGGTGTTGTTAATTTGTGCAAGTGTTGTTTTCATGTCACCTGCGCTTTGTATTTTCCGGAATATTCGAGAATTAAGTGTCGTTCACCGTTAACCTGCTTGTTGGACTCTTTTCACAGCACACACACCGAAGGAATTTTGTAACAATATTATGTCAATGCACTAGTAGTTCTGTGAATAGAAGACATCGCGTCACCTCCCCCCACACAAAAGTAACAGCCCTGCTCTTCATGGCAGTTTTTAAAAGTTTATCCAATGTCGTCATTCATTTTGAAGACAATATTGTTTCCGGGGACACCAGACATCACAATTTCTCTCTGAGGGCACCTTCTTGGTCCAAACCAAATTTACGATCATAAACCAATTAATGTATCCAATGTACACGTATACTGTGCACTAATTTTGCTCCCTCTATTAATAAAACAAACACATCAACTTATTAATAAAGTTACGTCAAAAATGTATTGGAACAAAGTTGGAGAAAATGTAACGCTCGAGTGTGTAGGTAGTCTTCAAATTTATATAGCATGAACCGTTTGGTTAGAATCGTTGAAATAAACACTTTAAAGAAAAGAGAAAAACAAGATTAGAGGGAAGTAAACAGGAAAAAGCAACTCTGAACATGGAAATGTGAGTTATCTCTCTTTTCTTCAATGCGAATTATTTACACAATTCTTCTCTTTTTATCAGCATTAACAAAACTACAATTAAATGACGGCTTTTATCATTATTAACAAAATTTCAATTAAATGTATCGCCTTTACCAAAATGATTCAAATGTTTTACAGAGTGGCTACAGAAAATGTGAAGAACATTTCCCTGACTTTTCCCTGATTTCCCTGACTAAACTTACAACATTTCTCTGATTTACGGCTACTAATTATATTAGTTTCCTGGCAAACACTTTTACCAGTTATTAAATATGAAAAAATAATATATTTTTATGAAATTTAATTTTTAAAAAATGGAATGAACATCCTAAAAAAATCTATTAAAAAAGTATATCCCATTTCTTATATGTAAAAAATACTTTGCTTCTAAAACTGCATAAGAATTCTAAGAAACGTTAAAACTACTCTTTGCAACACAAGTTAAATTTTTTTTAACAGTAAAGTTTATTATGATCTTTGCTCAAAGCTTTAAAACAATTCAATAACTAATTAGTGCTCTTTGCATGAGTACCAGAATAACATATTTGCGGCATAAATAGAAAAATAGTAAAATTATACGTACCTAATAATATATATTTTAGCAAAGATTTAAACAAGAGAAACCACCAAAATATTACTTCAAATCTTTATTCTTTAACAAATAATAAGAAATTCATTACTCTAATGAAAAACTTATGCTTTTATAAATGAAAAATTCCATTTATTATTACAAATAATGCTAGACATAAGATAAAAAGTAACAAATAACTATTAATTTTCCCTGATTTTTAGATACTTTTACGAATTTCCCTGATTTTTCCAGATCGATAAAATTCCCTGACTTTTCCCTGAAATCCCTGATTTCCCGGTTCTGTCGCCATCTGTTTTAATGGTGAAAAACTCGCCATGTACCTTCGCCAACGCATTGAAATGTTTAAAACGGCCATCATCTAGAAACGGAATCAAAAAATAAAAATTCTTTCAAATACGTCATTTTTTATGGCTTCAAGGGACATTTATAACAAATTCGCAGAAAACTAAACAACACGTTTTGCTGTGACTTCGTAACAAACAAATTTGCAGACAGACAAAATGCTGCACGATCGAGTTAAAACAGAGACTTCGCTTCGCTCTGTCAACAAGAATGTGGAGAAGAGAACACTCCAGTTGGTTGACCACTACTTTATAACTGACATCCTTACCTATGTTATCCTAACACGAGAATGTTAGAAGGGAGGACAGTTCCTACTTATTTACAAAAAGAAACACAAGGGAGAAATGGACAACGCTTCAAACTGCCATCAGTGGGGAAACCGAAATAGAAGCCATTGAGGGGATAAAAAATGAGTTTGTAAGCGCTATCTCACCCGAGATGGGAATTCTTGGCAGACCTTCCGATCAGCGGTTTCACAATTGTTCCCTCTTTTTTCGCAGTTAAGAAAACCAGATAGTATCTCTCTCGCAACCGGAGCTACATTCTTCTGTTTCTTTCTTTGCAGCAACTTTCAAAAGGTAGAAAAATGTCTTTTCATTACCAACTTTTAGAGAAGAGAAATGCGTAACGTTACAAAAATGACTCTAAATCGTCTAACGACAGCTTAGTTTAGTTCCTGTCCTCCTGATTTTAATCAGTGAACAGATGAGTAGAATGACACCTGATCCGACTGAGTCGTCTTCAGGTTTAACGTGCAGTCCCACATACGTGGCAGGATCGAATTTTGAACCTGGAATCCTCCGAAACCTACACCACACCAAGAGACCACAGCGACCCTGACGTATGACTGCGTTTGAGAAATGTACAGTAGGTATTTAATGAATTTGATAAATTAAAACAGCGGGAGTCGTCTCCCCTAAACTTTCTCGTATACTCTTTAACAAAGGTGTCATTTCCCCGCACCCTCGAGCGGATAAAAATTCCTAGTAGCGGAAGTGAAACGCGCCATCACGCAATAACGGCCCTGCGTCATTGTGTGACGAGAAAAGGCGAATAGCGCAATTTTTTTTCAACCGATTGAAACAAAAATTGGGCACCGGTCTACATTTAATGTTAGCAGACGTCATACCAATTTTCATTTATCTAAGCCCTAGGGTTTAGAAGTTATCGTGTTCACAGAAGCAAGCGATTAAACAGACCGACAGACAGTCAACCCTTTGACGGATTTGGCCCAAAATTTGATACGGACCTACATTCCTGACGATAAAACTGTGTACCAAATTTTATCCATCTAGCTATTCAAGTTTTTTGACTTATCATGTTCACATGAATACGGGCAGATAAACAGACTTCCCGTGCACGGAGTTAATCCAAAATTTGATAGAAACCTACAAATTATGTGTCAAGATCACGGTTGGATCCATCTGGATCCAACCGTTTTCGAATCATCGATTTCACAGGCGGACAGACGGGATATTATTCCAAAAGTGTGTTTTTCGGACTCAGGGAGGTCTAAAACGTGAAGATTCGTCAAAATCTCGAGTTCGAATTTTTTGACCATTGCAATACTTTCTCTTTGTATACTTCGCATACGAGAAAGTAAAAATAGCAACCACAGAATACCTATTTGAGCAATGTAAAATGTAGGAAAAAATGAATCAATGGAATCTTATGGCAATCATTAATTTATGAAATTCCATCATTATCTGATGGAATTCTATAGACATGATTACCATACGTCCAGATTTCGTTCAGAGCTTCAAAATATCCAGATTTACGCAAAGAGAATAGAAATTTGGTTGCAGTTGGGAAAATATAACGTATTCTAAAAGGCTGTCGTCGTTCTGCCAATGAAAGAAAGTCCGTAGTTTACACACTTGGTGCAATCTGTCTTTTACTACCCGTTTTCAGAAACGGAAACCCTCCGCGCGTTTACGCATGTTAGAGTCGGCTCTGCTTGTACAAAAATAGGGGCGAGATGAAAGATGGAAATGTTTATTTTTTATCAAGCGATATATCGTCGCTTAGCAAGCATCTCGGTTTTTTTTTTGAAATTTCAAAGAGGAAGCTTCAAATGAATTTTTTGCAACCAGTAACGAATATTTTAGAATTTTTTAAAGATCTACTGTAAATATGAGACCACATGTTCAAACCAGACGAGAAAAAAATTTAGAAATATTCGTTATTGATTGCGAAAAATTCATTTAAATCCTCCTTTTTGAAATTTCACAAAATTGAGCTAGGTGGTGTTGCTTGTTAAACGACGACAGGGAAACGTTTTATTGATTTATTAAAAGGCGTAATTGGTAGGCATATATTAGAATTTTATACTACACTTTGCCCCCGAAGACCTTTAACCGCTTAACTTAACAGCCCGAGAATACTCGTGCATCGAATTGTCGAAATTTTAGTCTTATAAACTAAAATTGAATCATTAATTAGCTTTATAATTTGACACAAAAAATATGTAGGATCCATAAACATCTTAAGTATCCTATGGCTTCTTAGATGAATGAAAACGACAGCCCCTTTCCAAAACAGGAGGGGTCATCTTATTAGATAGCAACGAAAACTATTCAGTTAAGTGGTTAAGACCCCCAACATGTCCGGATTTCAACTAAACAATAATGGTAACCTTATCCATAGGACAACAGGTGGTACAGAAGGAACCATGTGATTTGTACTTGATATCAAAGACACTACGTACCGCAGACGCATTTAAATATCAGATTTAATATGAAATATATCACCAGTGAGTTTAATTTTATAAATTTCCACACATTTCCAAATAAATAAATAATGAAATCATGACTTTTTTGAAAATTGGATTCTAATTTTGGATCAAATAAATGACAAAATGAATAACTCAAGTTGTATCAATGGAGTGTATAGATATATATATACAGTAGAGTCTTCCTACAACGAAGTCTCTCTACAGCGAATTTCTCCCTATAACGAAATTTTTAATCGGAATATTAAATAACATTCAAATTATTCTCCATATAACGAAGTGATTGTCTCCCTATAACGAATTTTTTCAGAGATTTATCTTTTCGATTTTTGTCATTTTTTAAGAAAGTTTATAATTTCTGTATCACCAATTCGCTCACACGTGCCTGTTTCTGGAACCACTCACTCTTAAAAAGTAAAAATTTTTCTGAAAATTTAATATCACGAAATGCAAAGGAATGTAAAATAACGGAATTTTTCAAGTAAAATAAACGTAAGTACTACATGTTATTTGCTAAATTGGTAAATTCTCTTAGCTTTTGAGCATTTTATTTATACAATAAAAATTAGTATAATTTTAACAAATTTATAATATATATTACTTCATTTTTAATTGAAAATCATCATTAAATACCTTTGAACTTATCGCACCTGTTGAAAAGTTCGGAACATTTACTTAAATAACAGCAAAAATCTCTAATCTCCTTATAACGAAATTCTCTCTATAACGAATTTTTCAATTGGAACCAAGCGATTTCGTTATAGGGAGACTCCACTGTATTTTTAAATAATATGTTTTCCTGAATGTTTTGAATAAACTTGTTTCCGTTTTCAGCTTCCATTCGTATGACTGTACCGTGTTTTCATCGCACCCATACTAACCAGAGAAAAAATGAGAGGAAAAAAAGGCCCATGTATCACGAGCAACCTCAATTCTGGAGCCACTAAACTTGAATCAAGCGTCAGCCTCTTTTTCCGTGCCCGAAACAGTCACCTTCAGCCGTTGTCGCAGCGACGGGCAACACTAAAATATAGACCCTACGGAGAACGTGACTGGGTGAAGCATCGTGTTCCGCAAATAGCATCGAACATTTAGGCATAAACACGTAAAAGATCAGAAACGCGTGCGAAATATTGCGCGCCAGAGATTTGGAGGGAAGTTTTCCCCTGCTTCGAGCAAGATCAAAGGGCCCTCAGAATCGCAGAGAGAAGCAATGGCCAAATTAATTTGTTTACGCGCTGGTTCAAGCCAGAAAATTTTAAACATCAGCTCAGAATTGCAATAAAATATCATTAAAATATATGGCTGGTTGGTTGTTTTGGGTTTCTTGGCACAAGAGCCAGTTCTGGCCATACTGCGTCACGCAGATGGTTAAAATCAGAACAGTATGACAAAATTTAACCATTGTTGATAATCAAGAAGTCCTGAGATATAGGAAGATAAAACAGTAAATCGAAGATTAATTAGAAATAGGATTTCAAAATTTAAGTAAAATACTCGAACGCACAAAGGGTTGATGAAATTGAATACATGTTAAAAGGCTTATAGCTTTTTAAAAATTAAAAATATTTGGATGGTGTTTCTCACCCAGCAATTCGGACAGAGTTTAAAACGATGAATGAAAGAAATGGATTCGATTAAAATCAAAAGACGAGCATTCGAATATAACTACCAGTAAGTTCAACATTACAAGTGGGACACAGGGGTGCTCTCACGCCAAAGAGAAGGTGCCTATGTGTGAGCCGAATGTGTCCTATACGGAGGTGAGTAAGTTTAACATCAGTCCCTCGCATAGGTAGAACTGGCCACAAACCAGTAAATAAAAATCTGCGAGAAAAATATGCAGCAATTCGGACAGAGTTAAAAACGATGAATGAAAGAAATGGATTCGATGAAAATTAAAAGACGAGCATTCGATTAAAATATAACTAACAGTAAGTTCAACATTACACGTAGGACACAGGGGTGATCTAATTTTCTAATCAAAAGTCTACAACCGGCCATGGTATACTTGGCGTTAATGTCCTGTTTGGAAGCAACAAGAGGGTTATGTGGGAAAGGATCTAAT
>BGPR01003774.1:101479-127888 GCA_013235015.1 Araneus ventricosus | reverse complement strand
TATACAATGTCTTATTGAAAAGCTTCTTGGCATTTTAGGATTCAAAGGACAGTTAATGGACTTGGTAGGGCTGTCTTTCTCCATATCCATTAGTTTCATCCGAATTTAGCAATTTTCAAATCTCATTTCCAACTACAACATATCGTTTTTAACTGATTATGGAATGTTTACTTTAGTTTAATTATATTAACGTCCTGTTTTGAGCAACATTTTTGGGACGGACCTCGTAATTTCGAATCGCCGTCAAATTGTTTATTAAGAGATATCTGAATTGTCATAGCAGGATGTTCATATCTTTCCGGATATTTTTCAAAATTCTTTACTTTCAACTAAAAATAGTAAGCTTCCCAAAAGTTCCTGACATTTATTTATCTCTTTTTCATTCATTAAAACACTGAACTTTTTCTCAATTTTCTTCTTTTTTTTAATAAAATATTTGGCATTAAGTCATCTGTTCCGTGCTTGTAAATATATTTCAAAGCAAAAAAAAATATGCCTCTCAAAGAATAACGTAAATGTCGTATCTATTTTCCACTAAATTCGGATAAAAAGTATGAAACAAATTTGAAACTTGAGAAGGAAAGAAATAAAATACAATGTTTTCAATAAATAGGACGTATATTCATATTTGTTCAAAATTGTGAAAAGTTTATAGTTCTCACACAGAAAATTTCAGCTTTTCGGTACTATCATTTTCACGGACGAATTAATTTGGCTGTTTATTTATTCAATGATTGATTGATTTAAGGGGTTTTTGGGGATTTTTAGCTGCAAAGGTTATCATCCCCGTTATTTATTCCAAAAATTCATTATTTCTCAAGATGAACATTTATTTTGTCGCTTGGATCAATTTCCATAGACGCACTTTTTGAATTTGCATCTAAGATACAAGGTTTAGGGATCTTTAGCAACAAAGGCTGTTATCCCCTATTTGACAAAAATATTTATTCTAAATTCCGTTTAAAATAAAAGAAAAATTCCATGGAAGCACTTTTTAAAAAGTTCCAAGTTCGGTGAAAGCAGGAGAATCTATCTAAAATTTTCATGCTGCCATCTATTGGTAAATGTCTAAAATATTTCTTCGAGTTCTGCTGTTCTTTATTTGTTGTGGTGGTTATTTGTTGCAACATTTCACGCATTGTCAGGAAATATTAAATTCCATTTTACATATGATATTAATAACAGCATTATTTGCATTAAAAAAACTTATTTATATTTAAAAAATGTTATTACTGCCATTTTTTTTAAATAGAAGAATCGAATTTTTTTATGAACGAGAAATCAGCAAATGATAATAAAATTTACATAAGAAATAAAGAATAAATATGTAAAAAGATTTTAAAATTATTTTGTACTCAGGAAATTTCAAATGACTAACAAATTTAGAAATAAATTAAATGCTTAAGGCCTTATTATTTTTTTAAATTTGCGTGCACCATAACTTCAACCAAAAAATTAATCATTTTTAAGTAAAATGCAGTTACTTTGCAAAATATTACTGCAATAAAATTCGATACTCTTCGAAAATTAAATTCGGAATTTAAAAAAAAATAAATTCACACGGCAGAAAATTATTAAACACAGTTGTCGACTTAAAGAGATCTAAAACCGAAGCTTTCTTTCATACGCATTTGAAGATATGAAATTGCTTTTTCTAGTAAAATAACGACTACTTGGGATCTTTCGGAAATTAAATGTATTTCATTTGCTGACAAGTGTTTAACTACATACAAAATTTGGTTGGAGAAAATGGCTTACATTTCAATCAAAGACTTGTATATGCATAATCATTAAGTTTTAATTTATGGCCGGTATACATAAGACACGCATATGGAATGAAATCATACGGATCATTCATTTTCATTAACCAAATTCATTTTCACTGAACCAAAAAGTTAATTTTTAAAAACTTAAGAAATTCTGCATTTGCGAATTGATTTATCAGGGATTCTTTACCTGAGTTTGGTTATCTTAAAAACGTAATAAGTTAAGTTGGTTTAACTACATTAACTTCCCGCTTAGAAGCTACAATAGAGCTACTTTGGGATGGGCCTTGTTCTTTTGAACTATGATCAGAATAACACCTGAGCCGGCATATCCCTCTCAAAACTTCCACACCAGCAGCAGAAAGTATGACCATCGACGGATTTAACGTACCCTAAAAACCCGCATATATGGCGAAGCTTCCATAGTTTCGGGCATAGGCGGCTCGTCCGGGGGGGGGGGAAAGGGGGGCAACTGCCCCCCTCACTTTCAAAAGTAAAGGGGCAAGGCCCCCCGACTTTTCAAAGTTCAAAATTAACGATCAATCGAAAAATAGATCTCAAGCTGAAGCTTTGCTGAATAATATCGAAAGTTTCCAATTCATTTTTTGTCTACTTCTGATCCAAAGAGTTTTGGAAGCTACAGATACGCTTTCAAAAGCTTTGCAATCAAAATCGCTAATTTTTGTTAACATTTAAAGAACTGGTTAATACATCAAAAGAATGCTTGCATGAATTCCGAAGTGAAGATTTTTTTTGAAAAGTTGTGGATATATGTTAACGATATTTGTGAAGCAAAATCGTTTACTTCTCCAAAACTCCCACGCTCTAGAAAGGTGACTTCGAAATTAGGCGGCGGTTCCTTCAGCATGTCACAAAGTGATAAATCGTTCTATCAAACGGAAATTGATTTTACAGTTACAGATGCTGCTTTAAACACAATAGACGAAAGGTTCAAAGAAAATGAGTTGGATATTTTTCAATCTCTACAAGATGCAACATGTTCCAATCCATCAAAGATTATAAAAAATGCATCAATTCAAAAAGTCTCTGAAACATATGATCTTGATGTGGAAAAAATAAAGGGAGATATACAAATTTTTCAGAAAATGTACAAAAAATACATCGACTCTTTGCCAGAAATTTCCACGGAGATAACAGAACTGAGGAAAAGATGCAATTTTCTTGTTGAAAAGGAACGCTGTGTTATACATATTCCATACTTGACAAAACTAATCCAAATTCTCCTTGTGATACCTGTCTCAACTGCATCATGTGAGAGAAGTTTTTCATGCTTAAGATCTTTAAAATCATTCGTTAGAAATAGTATGTGTCAAGAGAAGCTTTCTGAACTTGCTGTTTTGGAGATCGAAAATACTATAGATATTGACTTTACTAAGGTAATAGAACAATTTGCAAAAAATAAAAAAATCGCAGGCTATCTTTCTTCTAATTTATAATACGGATGTATATTGTATAACATAATATTAAATAAATAAATTTATAACTGACCTGTTTTCTCTGTGTTTGGGAGTACGCCGTGTTGTGACGACATCATTGATCGATTCACGAGTTTAAAGAAAGAAGAATTGACTTAATAGGTAAGCGTTTTATATTTTTCTCATGTTATTATTTCATAAGAATTGAAATGGAACTTTGAATTGGAAGGAGGGAGTCTACGATGGCCATCCGTTCCGATTTTTGAGGCCGTGTCCCGAATTTTTTAGAGAAGGTCATTTAATCAATAATGACGTTGAAATCCAACAATATAGCCCAATTTTACAAAAAAAACAGCTTTAGGGACGCCCCACCCACAACTCTTTTGACCCCCCACTTTTTTAGTGCACCAGCCGCCTATGGTTTCGGGTGTCGAACACGTGACCCTCTGATCACGTAGTCACCGCGGTCGTCAATTAAGCTGGACAGAATATTCTAACCTAATGAAGATCAACTTAACAAGTTTTAAGTAATGAAGATTAGTGAAGTAAGAGTGATTCAAGCGCAGATTACTTCTAATTTTACAGTGTTTCGCTTCTATTTTCTAGACATAAGTATCTCGACGAGATAGGAATGACTAGTTGTATTCAATATGCATTACAGAGGACACTAAGGATATAAACACAGCAATGATGTTATACCCTTAACCTTAGAAGGATGCACAAATAAGAGTATTCTTCAAGTGCTGGAATTCGAAATCGAGCTCTACTGTAAGGTTTAATGATTCAAAAGAATCACTGAAATCCAATTAAAACGGCAGCCACATGCTCAGGTAGCACAATATGTTGCCCTATATTGTATAATATTGTTCCGATATTATATAATATTGTACAATATTGCTCAATATCGTACAGTATGTTACTTGGGGAGGGGGAGGAGCCTGGAGGCAGAATCTTGGTGTCGAGACAGGAGAGCGGCAGATTCTCGAGACCTGACTCCACCAAATGTCAGCCTTTTAAGCGAGCTTCGCACGCGTTAACCCTTTCAAGTGCAGTGTTTTCCTTTTAAACCGCCTTTTTAAGAACTTTTTCTTAACTAAGTAGTAATCTTTTGATGATGTATTAGATTTAGTTTAGTTATATTAACGTCCCGTTTTGAAGCAACACGAGGGCTATTTTGGGACAGACCTCGAAATTTTGAAGCACGATCAGATAACGACACCTGAGCTGGCACCCCCTCTCCAAACTTCCACGCCACAGCAATGGGAGGACGTTTGGCCACTACGTATGATTTAGCGTGCAATAGGCCCCATACACGGTGGATCTTCAGTGGAATCGGGTTTCGAACCTGGAACCCTCCAACCCGGGACCTTACCACTAGGCCACCGCGGCCTGATGATGTATTAGAGAAAGTGCGTTTTAGTATCTAGAGAGGACAACAGATGGCAGCCTTAATTATTTTTTTAACTGATGGCTTTACACGCACACATTAATATCGTTTTCACAAATAAAAATTAATTTATTTATTCGCAAGTTGGGTTGATTTGGCAGATTGGAGAGAAGGAGTAGTCGGACACGGCATAAGCGTACAGTCCTTCGTTGTAGTCCCTGCATTTGACGCCTCAGGAGTAGTCCTCCTCTCCTCACCGCGATTCAAAACTAAGAAGTTTGTCCCAAAATAACCCTTGGTTTTTGCTTAGAAACGGGACCTACCTAAACTAAACCAAACCCAGTAAAATGAGTTAAAAAAACAATGAAACGTACTTCATCTGCTCTGTGCAACTGGGTGGACTTGTAAGCCTCATACAAGGTTTCTACTGGGACGAATTTGTCGGGGAAGATTTCTTGAACTGGTGGCAAGTTGACACCTCTGCAGTCTTTCCTGTGCAGGATGGCGACGGACACGGCATAAGCGTACAGTCCTTCGTTGACGTAGTCCCTGCATTGATGGCACAAGTCGAGGAATTCTTCGAAGCTAGGAACAGCTGGAAATCAAAGAACAGAACAGTTGACCAAACAAGTTATTAACTGCCATTTAAATTCAAGAATATACAGTGAAAGTTGGATAAGTCGAAGCTTAAGGAACCATTAAAAAAGTTCGAAATATTCAAAAATTTGAATTAAAAAAACTGCGTTCAGAAATTAGTCTAAATTATAAAAAATGGCAGTAAAAACTTATTTTTATTATTTAACCGTTTCAATAAATAATATATAATTAATAAATAAAAAATAATAAATAAGATGATAATAATTTAATTCAAATAAAATCAGTGGCGGCTCGTCAGCTCAGAAACAAGCAGTGCTTCAAAAGTTGTATAAACCTAAGTTGTAGTTAATTTTGTGCTGATTATTTTGGTATAGACTAAGTTGTAGTTAATTTTGTGCTGATTATTTTGGTATAGAAAGATTATGTACTAAAAATTGATGATTTTTGAGTTATAAGCAAAAAACTAGGGGGAGGGGGAAAATTTCATGTTTTTTGGCTATAACTAAAATTCCAAAAAAATTATTGGTGGCAAACCTCAGATTCGTAATCAGCACCACAAAAAAGATAAAAGAGCAAAAAATTACAACTCCTCCAGAATTTGATTTAAAAAAACTACTGAACGTCTAAAATACTGAGAAAAGGCGAAAAAGAGCCAAATGAGGAAGTCACGCCAAATGAGAGCTGGAGAAAAGGCAGCTCAAATGAATGCAATTTCAAGCGGAGAATTTTTCGGATCTGTAGGAGGGGCAAACCTCTCTGCATCTCTGGTCTTTCTCTCTCTTAATTCTTGATTTATTTTCCGTCTTCCTTCTACATTTTTTTCTCCTTTTTTGCCATTTTCGTTGATCACTGAATTCTCAAAGTGAAAAAATAAGCCAATTAGAATAAAAAAGAGAATAAATTATTTTAAAATAATTTCTGGGGAGGGGGGACTGCAGCTCTGCTGAACGAACCGCCACTGAATAAATCTGTAATTTTTAAAGGTAATTTCAATAAATAAGTAACTTGAATAAATAAATAGTATATAGCCCTTTAAATACAACAAAACTTCTGTATAGATAAGAAAATTTATTTAACTTACGAAAAAAATTTATAATTTTCAGTTTTGTCTTCGAATGAACCGAAATAAAAGCGAACTATGGACCATATTTTATCATTATCTTAATAGAAAATTCAAGAGACCAGAGAAAAATCAGAATTAAAAAGTTCGAATTATCTAAATTCTCCTGTAATTTGCATGATAATGTATACATCTGAGAGAAGATTTTACATCAGCGTCATTGTCAAATGAATCAAAATTGTGCCAATATATTGCCTTATCTCGTCAATAATTTTAAGTTCTACAATATTAATATGTTCTTTAAAATAAAAACAAACACATCTTTAAAATAATTTATTTTACATGATGTATGATACTTCTTTTAAAAAATATCACATTTCAAGGTCACTGTAGAGTAATAATCACCATATAAAAGCAAAAATTTGTTAAGGAAAAAAACGAAACTATTGATTTTCTTTCATATTATGAAAAATCCATATTTATATCCGAAAATGCAACGATTATTTTTTATGATTTTTTCATAAACTTTATTAAACTCTGTTTTCTGGCATAAACATATTACTTTTTATATCTTATTACTTTCACATCTAACTACTTTTTTACATCGATTTTAAAACTCGAAATAACATTTTCCAAAAAAAAGTTACATGCTGTATGTTTTTTTATCGATAATATTGAATGTCATATACAGAGTAAAGCCAATGTACCAATTACCAAATGTACTAAGTTAAATTGGTAGACAATGAACTGCTGGTGCTTTTACTTTTCGTTCGGTTTTATGTGGAAAATTTTGTCACTTTTATGCATTTATTGATTATTGAAGAAAACCAATAGAAATTTACATTCTGATATTTCAAATCATTCTAAATTTCATTTCAACGTTGTAATAACTTTCCCATATATGACATTTTCTGGCTAAACACTCATAACACAAAATGAACAAAATAAAAGAATTAAAACTTTTAAAAAATTATCGAAATCTTATTACTGAATTACTTTTATTTTTAGTAATTAACATATCATGTAAGATTTTGAGAGTCGGCTAAAAACTGCAATCTAATCTTGAAAAATATACGTCATATTCTTTTTGACAAACAAATTCTTCTGCTTTCAAGGAATAATATAAAATAATACAAATTTTAAGAAAAAGAAGGAAGAATTTTTAACTACGAATTTCCTAACTACTTTGTGCTATTGCATGCTGTTAACGTGTGAAAAATTTCTATTTAATCAGTATGATGACTCATGATATCAGATTATATCAATAGTAATATAGTTTAAAGTGTTATAACGTTAAATATATTTCAAGTGTACTTTCTCATAATATAATTATTCTCTTATAATATAATTAAACTAATTGGTACATTAAACCGTGTATATTGATGAGCCCGTCTATTTATGCTCTTTTCTATTATTCTCCGAAAACGATTGTGCAAACGTTTTCTCTATTTTGATTCCATCGTGAGGCTAATTCGAGATATATTCCTGCTATCGCACATCATAACAAAGTTATTTTTAACAATATCCGGTCGCGTGTCTACGTAGGCTCTTTAAATCAATTTCTCTTTTCAAATGAACCTCGTACAGTGCAGAAATAAATGTTATCAACTTTCGGCAAGAATTACGTGGAATTGAAAAATCCACATTGATTTTCTTATTAACATCTTATTTTATTGTTTATTTTTAAAAGACTGAAACAGCTGTAACGGAAGAATATAAAACAAGGTACTAGATTTATTTTCCCATCTTAAATTTATGTGATTCAAAAGCAAACTGGATAATCTGAAATCCTTTTCAATCTATTCTCAAAATTTTAACGCTGAATTTTAGATGAAACTTTGGTAGCTTATTATTATAAAACTAACTTCACAATAGTTGAGATAAAAGGTATGTTTTTTTCATTTGCGAAAAAATAGGATTCGCCTGCTTCGTTTGCTAAAGAAAGAAATTCGTAACTTGAGATATAGTTTGCAATGTAGCTACTTCATTTATTTCCACTATCAAAATACGTTGGTTATAATATAATCAACGTATTTCGATATTACAATAGTTATGTCACATATTTTAGTCATTGACTTACGTCTAATTTAGAACTTAAACGAAAAATTTGCTTATTCAGCAGACGATATTTGACAGAAACTGTTTCGTTCTTACTCACTTTATATTTGTTCATATTTTTTAAATGTTTTATTATTTCAGAAATTTATTCACTCTTATTCAACTGATAGGTCAAAAGAAAGAATGAATAAATATAGGGTAGAGTCGCCAAATTTGGACCAATTGGACATTTTTAGATGTTCAGTGGCGGAGAAATAATTTTAACGATAAACAAGTAGTAGAATTTTTTTGTAGTTTATTTATCTTCAAAATAGTGTAATTAACTTTTTTATGAAATACACTTTAAATTAGGAAGAAGGAAGACTTTAAAAAATGTCTCATAGTTCTGATCAAGGAACCGTTTGCCTAGATTGAACAGCCAGATTCTTTAAGAACAACTAAAGCAAAAGCATTTTTTTATTCGAAAATTCACACCAGTATGCAATATATGAACCTAAGTATGACATTGTATGCATTGTATCACTTCTTCTTATCCCTTTATTTACTCACAAATAATAAAAATGTTACGTATCCTAAATTTTTTATAAGCCGTTTGATGGCTTTACTGTCCTTCTGTTGCTCTTTGCTTTGATTTGCTCCAATTCCCAATTATGAACTACTAATGGTGAGTTATTCCTGCAGTAAAAGACAATAATCCACTGATTTAAATGGTCCAATTTAGGCTTATTTTATATGGTGCATTCTAGACAACCTTTGGACAACAAAAATAAAAAATTCCCTTAACCTTAATTTTAAACTATTTTCGTAAAATGATTATAGTAAATTGTAGCTAAAAAATATTCTATCTGAGTATATAATAACACATTTTCTTACTTAATTTAGAACAGCGTAAAGGCTTTTTGTCTTTTGTTAAAATAATCGGCTGCTGATGCCTAAATTTAAACACTTGTCCTCTAATCGCAACCACGTAGCGCTTTCTCCTAAAAAAAAGATATCATACACCCTATTTACATCGTTAGAACATATTTTGCCTATTTTACGCCCAAATATTTAATGAAATTATAATACTTGTCCAATCTAGGCACCCGTTCAAATTCGGTGTCTCTCCCCTTTCTCGGTCGATTTTGGAACAATTCTGGTGAAAAGTAATTATTCTTTTTTATGTGGAATATCATTAATTAAATATAATCTGATTTTTCTATCCTTCTACACCTCGCTTTTCTATAACAACAGTATTCTACGCATTTTAAAGCGTCTAAATATGCAAGAAATTTTGTTATTTATAAAAAGTTTAGATATTTCGGCGCTTGGAGATGAACTTACGGTTTAACATATCGGATAAGAATAAAATGTTCTGAATTTGCATGCATGCCTCAGTATGGAAAACCAGTTACACGACACTTATTTTAAATGTATACGAAGTATTTTCTTGTTTTGTATTTCAGTTATGTTTTTTTTTATTTTATTTCTATTCAAATTCGGATTCCAAACGTTATGCTACATGCAAAAATTTATCAATATTTTAATTAAATAATGTTTTTTGTTACTATGATAAAATAACTGAAAATTACACAAAAATTAGGATTAGAATTCTTATTAATAAAGGTTAAATATGAAAAATATATCAGAATAATGGCATTTTGTTGCATAAATGTAGTTTACTAGTAAAATTTAGTTCCTTTATTTTATAATATCCGTTCTGATTCTTGAAAAAATATATCTTTAATAACTCTTTATATTTTTATATAACGTTAAATAATTTTAGAGATTAATAAATCAATTTTTTTAAAAAAATCTTGAAAGAAAATACTCCATTTTAACCACAGGAACACTAATCCTATAAAAGTGTTCATAAAACTGTTATATTTTCTAAAACAAGAATCCAAGGGAAGATGCTGTAGAAATGAAAAGATATTATGTTATTTTGTTTAATAATTTACTATTATGAATGATAACATTGAGCTTTTCATTCAGAGAGTTACTCGTTGACTCGTTGAATGCTAAGTTACGACTCAAATGCAGCATCAGTTGGACCACATTAAACTTTGGGAACAAACTTCAGCACATACGCTTTGAGAAATAACTATTTTCTCAAAACATTATAGAAAAATTCTAATGCTTAACATTTTCCACTTCAGCAAACACACTTTGAGATACACAATACAGAAAACTATATAAATACAATATTACAGAAAAAATCTGTTAATTAATATTTTCAAAATTAATTATTGTATAATAAATAGATTGTCCTGCAACGGATTAGAACTGATTCAATTTTCCATAACAAATTATCCACACTTAGATATAGTTGGCGACAATAAAATCGAAATCCATAAAATGTTGGTTCTGATAGCATAACGATATTCAACTGCAACTGATAATTTGCTTTAAACCAAATATGTGAGGTTGCAAGTACATTTTTCCACTGTGTTGTTATAAGTTTTGTTTTAAACATCCAGTGACACTTCCAATCAATAAGGATCTCTGAAGCAATCAGGAGTTCTCAAAGGATAATCCTGATTAACATTCTTATTTTATCTACCTCAACATAGACAAAATAAACCAAAATAAATTCAAATTATAGGCAAAATTTTAACATTATGTTTACAGAAAATTCAAGGGGACCAGAGAAAATATCCAAATCATCGATGGATTCGAATGAAAAAGTTCGAATGAGTCAAGTACCAGAGTATCAGCAATTTAATTGCTACTATAAGCAATAACTTTAAAAATATCAAGAAGTGTCTGAAGTACTTACTGGTGAGTACTTCATACAACTGGGTAGCTTCCTTCAGATGATCCTCGTGGAAGCAGGAGAAGAGGACGCCCCTTCCCAAGATGCCCAAGCCTGCCAGGCGAGGGTCCCTCTGCACCCGCATTCCAAACTTGTCCTTAGTGGAAAAGGACACATACTGGAACAGGGGCAAGACCCGCTTTTGCTTCTCCGCTGCAGTGGACATTGTGAACCTAGGCTTGGGCAGCAAAACGCACGGCCAGACTAACACACGCAGGCGGACGGGAAGCTGGACCTCTTATATAGGCTCGAGGAGAATGGGCGTTCGGCTTCCCAGAAGTGTTGTCCACTGCTGGTATTTTGGAAAGCCGTGGCCGTTTTGGAGAAAACGATGTCCACCACATTGAGAGATGGACACCGGCAGGTTTTTAATAGAAACGGAAAGGGTGAGGTCAGAAGAGTCGGGAGGGATCAAAATGATCGCGGAAATCATATGTAGAGGAAAAGGTGAAAGATTGTGCCAAAATAGGTCTTCGGTGCTTTCGGAATGCAGATACATCTCTAAGACGGCTGAGAAAATATCGCATAAACAAATAATAATTGAAGTTGGACGAGGAACCTGTCCAAACGCGGGATTTATAACAAGAACTATATTTCATAATGATATAGGTACATGTATGCTACCTAGGTTGATAATGGTTCTTTATAAGATTGTGTCTAGAATTTTTCACCTTTTTTAAAAAAAGCATAAATTTGAAGACAAAGTTTCATAAATCTTAGCAATAAATATTAAAAAAAAAAAGAAATATTATATTACAGAGAAAGACCTCTATACATAAAGCAAAACAAAGCCAAACGTGGAAGAGAAGGATTATCATTACTTTAAAATTATATTTTACAGTACTGTAAAATATAATTTTAAAGCTCAAAAATTAAGGATACGAAAATTGATCCCTCCTGACCCATATCTTTTAACTTTTTTCACACAATTAGTTTCACATTTATAATAATCTCTTGCTTTGTTGTGATAAAATTTCCGCATGTATAAACATTATTATTATTATATTTTTCAAAAACATATTCAAATATGAACTTTGTCATTTTTTATAACGATTGTTCTGATAAGAATTAAAAACTTTTCCACTTCCATTTATATGTATTATACACCACACTTACATGCTTTCAATAATTTAATTGCTGTGAGAATGACTTAACGCCTTAACCATGGTACCTGGGCTTTATTCATGCACCGAGTCATGACATTTTTAAGTGTATAAATTAAATTAAGTAAATCAAAGACATTATAATTCGATACACAAATGTCGAATAATCCATTAGTATCCGAAATAGTCTATGGACTCTTAGTTAAATTAATAAGGCACCACATTTCCAAAACAGAAGGTACCATCTAATTAAATAATAGAGAAAACAAAATAATTAAGGGGTTAAATACAAAACAGTTATTTGTTTTTATTTTTAATAAACTATTAAACAGAAACAATTTTTTATTGATATTAATAATTTAAACTTAAGAAATGCGTGAATAGTTTGCTGTTTATTAGAAGATTTTTAAGGATCAAATAAAAATGTGTGTACTATTAAGACTTTGCATGTTTCTTCTGATCCGAAACGCATGATTTATAATTAATTATAAAATAATAAATTATAAATCATGCGGGCATTTAACCCTCTGACTGTGTAATTTTTTTAAATCTCTATTTAGATGCAGCGTTTGTAAACGTGTTCCAATACCGTTGTGCCAAGCGAGTTGTTATTTATATGCAAAGATTTATTAGTATAATATGATCCAACGCCATAAAAGTACTAAGTAAACATTATCCTGTGGAAATCGCTGGATGCAGCGGAAAATAAACTTGCTTCCAACCAGCGGAAATCGCGGGATACGCAGTCAGAGGGTTAATAAAAGGATAATGTCATTTTTAAATATAGGTTTTTAAATCATAGAATAATCAAAAAATCAAATTTCAAGAAAATTTTACAATGAAGTAATGAATGTTTACGCTGATATTTAACATTGTAATCGGCGAAACCCAAAAGACCGGAAGGCTTATGTATTTCTTGTGTAAAAAACGTTTTTGCATGCGCTGAAATTTTATTATTGTTTTTATGCTAGTGGCAACTTGAGCAGAAATTGATGGAATATGGCTAAATAATGATGAAATGTTGTAATTCTAAAGCTATTAAATGTTTCATGGAAATAATAGATGTATTATTTTTCTAAATGTGTTATAACACAAAGAAATTTTAAAAGAAAGGTTACATACATATATCTGTAAAATCTTACATCAGAAATATGCTTTTGAGAAATATTCTCAAGAATTTCAATTATCAAAAAAAATATTAATTGTAGTAAAAATTGTGAGCAATTTTCACTAATCAATTGTGTAAGAAAGTTTTAGCAATCCTTATTTTCTGATTTTATATCCAGCATATACTAAAATATTATGCCAGCTCGAATATTGTAGTAAAAATTGTAAATATTTTTCTTTAATCAATTGTTAATAAACATCAAAGAATAGTTATTTGCTTATGCTATATTTCCAGGATAGGCCTATCAAACTGTATTGCTCACGTTATCTAGATTCCCAAAATTTTCAAACACAAATGTTATGAAAAAAACTGTTTTCGAAAAATTTAACAAAAGCGCACTTAGATTAATATACTTTCCAATTGTAATTAATTTTACTTCGTTCTTCTTTTTTTTGCTATTATTTTAGATACTTACTTTTATCTGGTCCCTTAAAAGGGACATTTTTTTCTGGTAGTGGTATAATAAATAATATTGGGATTGAGGTTAATTTAAGAAAAGAAATTCATTTAGCTTATTGGACGAAATAAATTTTTGTTAATTATCTTTATTAATTAATAATTAATTATCAAGTCAAGACACTTCGTGTAGGTTTGAGATAATAAACTGGAACATCTAGTTTTTTGTTTCATCGAAATACGTGACGAGAATTCACGTCAACCTTAAAAATTTCATTTAAATATGTTGTTGTTGATGATGATGATGATGATGATCCCCGCAGATCAGCAGAGCTATATCAGGTCCATGAGCCTGTGTACCCTGAAGAAATCCAAAGTCAATAGAGGATTAGAAACAAGATCCTGTTGGGAAAGCCCCAGGCATGCAAGAATATGATCAGGTGTGGCCTGTGTTGCAATACATTTGGGGCAGATCTCAAAACACTTAGAATTATCAGAGAAAGTCAAACTTCTGATATGCCCACTAAGAAAGCGAGTAAGAGTTGTTGGGTCGCGTCTGTTGCAGTCAATAGATAGACAGCCACCTCGTCGAGAACCCTGATACCAGTGATGCACCGGTGGAATGAGCCAGATAGTTTTATTCCTGCTTTTAGCTCTAGAGAACAGCTCCAAGTAGGCGAGAGGTGCAGAAGGCACTGAAGCATCATCAGCACCTGCTTTAGCAAGTGCATCTGCAATCTCGTTACCTTGGATGTTGACATGAGAAGGAATACACTGCAGGTGAATCATTTAAATATTGATGAATGTAGTGGGAAGCTTTCTTCCCACCAGAAGAAAGGCTTAAAGTAGATTCAGAACACGAGCACAAACCAGAGAAAGTAGTCTCTCCTAAACTTTCTCGTATACTTACACAATATACGTGTTTTCTGCTTAGCTTCGTGGTATAGTGAAGAAAATCGAGCATGCGTTTTGTACCTCTTATCTTTTTCCGAACTGGTTCTAAAATTTGATACAGATTTCAATTTTGTTGACAAGACATATCAAATTTCATTTATCTAGCTCGTGGTGCTTTAGAGTTATCACGTTCAGAAACAGACGAATGGACTGACAGTCAGACTTTTGATGAATTTGATCTAAGATTTTTATACAGATGAACAATTCTGGTAATACAGCCGTATACCATTTTATTCATCGAGTTTGCTGCGTTTTTGTATTATCGTGTTCACATGAACACGGCGGACAAATAGACAAATTCCCCTTTGACGGATTCCATCCAAAATTTCATACACATCAGTAATTTTGATGTAAAGACTGCGTGCCAAATTCCACTCGTCTAGCTCGTTCAATTTTTGAATTATCGTGCTCACGTACACAAGGACGGACAAACAGACAAATTTCCGTTTGACGGATTCCATCCAAAATTTCATACACATCAGTAATTTTGGTGTAAAGACTACATGCCAAATTCCATTCGTCTAGTTCCTTTAATTTTCGAATTATCGTGCTGACATACACAAGGACGGACAAACAGACAAATTTCCCTTTAACGGATTCCATCCAAAATTTCATACACATCAGTAATTTTGATGTAAAGACTGCGTGCCAAATTCCATTCGTCTAGCTCGTTCAGTTTTTGAATTATCGTGCTCACGTACACAAGGACGGACAAACAGACAAATTTCCCTTTGATGGATTCCATCCAAAATTTCATACACATCAGTAATTTTGGTGTAAAGACTACATGCCAAATTCCATTCGTCTAGCTCCTTTAATTTTCGAATTATCGTGCTCACGAACACAAGGACGGACAAACAGACAAATTTCCCTTTGATGGATTTCATCCACAATTTCATACACATCAGTAATTTTGGTGTAAAGACTACATGCCAAATTCCATTCGTCTAGCTCCTTTAATTTTTGAATTATCGTGCTCACGAACACAAGGACGGACAAACAGACAAATTTCCCTTTGATGGATTCCATCCAAAATTTCATACACATCAGTAATTTTGGTGTAAAGACTACATGCCAAATTCCATTCGTCTAGCTCGTTCAGTTTTTGAATTATTATGCTCGCAGGCAGGCAGACATAATTCGAAAATGGTTTAACGCGCGTTCACCTTCAATAAACATGTCACTTACAGTGCTGATAAATTTTGGAATTAGTTTAGTTATATTAACGTCCCGTTTTGAAGCAACACGGGGGTTATTTTGGGACGGACCTCGTAATTTTGAACCGTGATCAGATGACGAGGCTCCACGCTCTCCAAACTTCCGAACCATACCAACGAAAGGACTTTCGACCACTACGTATGATTTAGCATGCAAAAGGCCTCATATAGAGAGGAACTTTAGTGCAATCGGTCCGGAAGCCGAAACCTTACCACTAGACCACTGCGGCCTAAATTTTGGAATTAAGTTCGCTTAATCATTCCCCTCAATGACAGAAAATTCTCATTGAGAAACAAAGACATGTTGTACAAGCAAGCACTTCTTCCTATTTTAACATACGCATCCCAAATCTGAGGATGTACATCAAAAACGCTGAGAAAGAAAATTCAAATACTACAGAATATAATTCTCCGTATCACGACAAATGCGCCGCCGTGGTAGTATATGAAAAATAATGGCGTTCATACCGTCCTGAAAATTGTTGATTACATCCAGAAGCTGTCTAGGAACTTCTTCGACCAAATCAAGAGTCATCCTAACTCAATCAACAACTATCAAACTTGTAGCCCATAATGAAGAGAAACGTGCGTACCCACATGTGATTACAAAATAGTTGCTACCCCTGAAACCACCCTAATTTAAAACAGTCTGAGATTAAATCCTTTGCTTGAAGTCTTTTACTGCAGCCTCACAATCACTCAAACTCTACTAACTTTAGCCAAATCTAATTCTAAGCGGCTTCTGTAGCCAAACTGAAAATGCACTTTAATTAAATTTCCCAGATTGTCACAAGATCCCTTTATAACACTCAAGTTGAGGAAAAGAACACTGGCACTGGGCCTCAAGCAAATATCTTAGCTCAGCAAGTAAGGAGTCTATATTTTCACTGAAAGAAGTTGAAACGCGCCATAAATAAACGCTACTAAAATTGCGTGCAACTTTTTTCTTGGATGTCAGTGATAAAAACTGTGGAAAATAAGTGTAAATAAAAATATCTGTATAATATTCTCGTTCAACGTGAATGGCAAGTACATATTAAAAAAATAATTGAGTATACATTAAAGAAAAGTCATCTTCACTCTGACATTTTATATCCGAAATTTGATGCAAATTTACAATTTGGTTGTAAATACCACATGCTAAATTTCATCCGTCTAGCTTGCTGCGTTTTTAAGTTATCGCGCTTGCATACACAGACAGACAAGCATAATTTCCAAACAAAAATTATTCAAGCCGATCTAAAATATCAAAATTCGTCTAAATCTCGAGGTTTAATATTTCTTTCGAAATAATTTTTCAACGCAAACTTCATATACGAAAAAGGGAAAAATCACTTGTGTTTAACACAGCTCCTAGAGGTCTTTCCTGTAAAGCACAACACCCATACATTCTCTTTTATTAGTACTAGAAATAGAGACGACGAGAAATACAAATAAAAATTCTCAAAGGTAGTCAAAAGTAATAATAGTTACAATTCATAAAATTTAGCAAAATTAATTAATTGAAATTATAATAAATCAATAAGTAGTCAAAAGGAACATGTACAGTCGAGGAAAAAAAGTATAAAGTCGGGCGAAAATTCACCATATATGGAAAACTACTGCAATTTAAAACTATGCAAATTTTTTACGACTTAACTTAATGTTACCGAATAATGTACCGAAATATATTTGCAAAAACTCCCGATATTTTTGGGATTATGTAAAAATTATCAAAATCAGCGGATGGTAGCTTGGAAAAAGGTATAAAGTCGTCTGCTGATTACATCATCTGGAAGAATAAATAAGCCGAGAAAGCATTTCTCTCCAATTCTAGGAACAAATACAGTCGAACCGCGATATAACGAACCCTCGGTCACAGTGAACCTTTTACATGGTCCCAACTGAAGTCCTATGTTAATAATGTATTTTCATACGTTTACAACGAACAGCAAACGCTAGAAACTCGGTTATAGCGAACTGAAAATTTCTAAAACTTCAAACTTTTCACTTGCCCAAAGGGACATTCTTTACTGATTGTGCTGAGGTCAACCCAACTTCTACAAGAGTTACCCCTTTTGCATGAAATACTCTGGTCCAGAGACCACATTCCTCGCCTATTGTACCTTTGTTAGAATCGCTGCTAACCCCATAAGTGAGACAAAGGAACAATAGGCAAGGCTCTTTACAGTTTCTATCTCCCCTCCACCACCCCGGTGGACACTTGGACTGGTGTCAACCAAGGAAGGGGGGGACTTTCTGGTCAGACGACCCAGGAGCAATCACGTGTTTTATCTGCAATTTTAGTTTAATTGCTTGTCATTCTGTGAACTTTGCAGTGACCATGGCTAACGTTGGCAAGCGAATTATTTAATACTTTATTTGTCCCTAATTACTAAAGAAAATATTAGGTTATTAAGAAGCTTATTATAGAAGTAGTATCTTAGCATGTTAGGGCTTTTTTTTTTGCAAATACGTATACAGCGAACCTCGGTTAAAACGAACTTCTGAGTCGGCCCGTTGAGGGTTCGTTATAACGGGGTTTGACTGTACAAGTTTTGTGGATACAGAATTGCTTTATTCTTGTGTATTTTAATGCCATTCCGAGAGGATGACACTTATCAGAAACTGAACAGGGCAAAATACAAACTTTTAAAGAAGCTGGGTACAGTGATGCTGAAATTGCACAAAAAGTTGGCAGATCGAAGGTTGTAGTTAACAGCTTTCTCATTAACCCTGACAGCTATGGCACAAAACAGCAAACAGTAAGACCAAAGATCATTTCTTTAAGACAAGAGAGGCAGATCCAGAGGCTCGCCTGCAAGCAAAAATGTCTTCATCGCAAATTAAAGATGAGATGTAGTTGTCTTTTACCAATCGAACAATAAGAAATGCACTGCACAGAAATACTAATGTTGTATATAAGAAATCGACGGGAAAACCTTCACGTTCTAAGCGGAGTATTGATTCATGTTTAAACTTTGAACGGAAACATATAACGGCTGGCACCGACAGGAAGCATGTGGTGTTTTCGAACAAAAAAAGTTTCATGTAGATGGACCAAACGGATTTAAGGCTTACTGGTATGGTATGCATAAAGGGAAACACCTTTTCTTTAAAGCTCCAATTCGGAGGGGAGGATGTCATGGTTTGGGCCGCATTTGCAGTCGATGGTTGAACTGAATTGTTTTAGTCGAAAATTAAATGAATTCAGTGTTATATCAGGACAAACTGCCAGACAGTCTGTTGCCGGTTACTCCTCTGATTACATCAGGAGATTGGACATTTCAACAAATCAATGCATCAGATGCATATTCCGTGCTCTACGAAATCCTGTGTGAAGACGAATGAGGTAAACACTCTTCAATGGCCATCTCGGGGTCCCTATCTGAATCTAATGGTAGACCTTTCGGCCAATCTGGCTCAAAATATTTACAAGAATGGGCGACAGTACCAAAGCAAATCTGGTCTAAAATGAGCAATTAAAAATTGCTAGAACAATATTGACCAGGACACCTTCGAAGGTTCGACTGGTTCTATGAACCGACGATTAATGCAGACAATGAAAAAAAGAGGTTCCCACATCACTTACTAAAGAATAAATCAAATCGAATCTATACTTTTTTCCAACTTCAACTTTATAGTAATTTTTCTAATTTCTTGTAAAATTTTACATAATGTAATTAAATTTAAATTTATTTTTGCTATGTCTGCCGTATACCATGAAGTATCCTTACATTTCATAAAAATATGCATTTCCTAAAATATGATATATATTTTTAGTCTTATGTCATCTAATTTTGCGACTTTATACTTTTTTCCATGAGTGTGTCTCCACATGACTTGATTGGGGAAAAAGCACTTCCCTATTTTGTCAAAATCGCCGTTTAAAGAAGAATCTTTGAGATTATGTCACTCCTAATCTAAGGGTTAAGACTGACATACAGAGAGCACGCTTATGGAAATTTAAACGCAGAATTAAATGTTAAGAAGACATTAAAATGTTTAGAAGCACACAAAGAAACGTTACTGAGAGAAGTTTTTTTTCTGATATATTATATTGTTTCGTTTAAAAAATAAATTATCGAAATATTAATTTCTAAACTAGAAATTGTATGCTGAGTTCACAGAAAAATAAATCTGAAACTCTTAGATACTACTTATAATTTTAAAACCTGATTTCCTAGTTAAATTCGCATTACACGATTACAAAATGGTTCTCCTCAACCCACTCTGATTTGAGACAGACTGGCATCTTTTGTTTGAAACCGATAGGGCAGACCGCTGGACCTAGACCTACGAAATTTGGTAAAAAAATATACTTCCCTATTTTTTCGAAATTTTAAATAAAATTTTAGTTAATCAAAAATGAAGCAAAATGTTTGCTTTTTTTGATGATAGGATTCCAAAATATTACCTCAAAAATTATTTTTACACCACCTTAAAATTCTAAAAATTGTCTTTTCAGTGATATCATTATAATTGTGGTCCGATTTATGCCCTGATTTTAACAAATTTTTAAAAATATTTTTAGGCATAGTTTAAAACAATACTTTTCATTGGTACAATGAAATTCAAACCGTTTTCATTGTTTATGCAAATACTTAATTGCGAGTTTCTCTTCCAATGTTGAAAGCTAAGGGATGAAGATTCTGCTGATATTTTCATATTCTTCGGTAATATTTAATGAATTTTACCATCTTTTTTTATGCATCAATTTCTTTCGTGAAATCCGTAAATGAAGTCCTCTAAAGTATTAAGCAAATTAGGAAGTATATCCGGTAAGCTCAAAGATTGTAGTTGCTAATCTTTAATTCTTTTTATCGGCATGCTTTAATTTAAGTAACGTGTTGTTGGAAGTGAAATGCGCTTCGCCATTTTAATGTTGATATCAAGGGCTTTTTTTTAGAAATAAGAAAAGGAAGTTGGCAATAACAACGTGCAATTAGATGCGGGATGACGCGAACAGTTACTTAATACAATAGGAGCGTACATACAGACAATGAACTGAACATGTGCAAGGCTCATTTTAAAAAGAAAACACGGTTTAAATGTCTATCACAATTTGAAATTTAAAATTAAATTGTCAAGGGAACCAAGAATATTAAATTATGGATAAGAAATCCAATTGAAAAACCTGTGTATAACGATAAACCTGCCTATAACGATATTTTCTTTGGTCCGGGAGGAAATCCTATCTACTCAATTTATTTTCAACCTGCCGACAACGATAATTACTTTTTAGACTTATCTATCTATAACGATCATTACTTTTTAGACTTACCTGTCTATAACGATAATTTTCCCTCTTTAGAAAGTTGCTACAGTACAATCCTGTTTTTTTCTCTCCTTGGAACACGACATCCTATGGTGAAGAATGTCAAATAACTGGGTAATAGGGGGGGAGGGGGCTAGAAAGCGGAGCCTGTGATAACATGAGGACACGGGGGGGGGTAGCGATTGGAATGTGTTTGTTTATGGTTCCTGGTGGACCTGTTCATTCGCATTTAGCACTTCAGAATGACCACTTGTTCCTTGAAATTCTCTTTTGGTGTGTTAACACCTTAATTTCGAAAATGGATCAAGAAAGATGCTGCTAAAAAATATGGGACTCTCAGTCGACGATAGCTACTTTTTTAAAAGAAAAAGATATTGAGGATGCTGTGGAAGAAAATAAAGAAAATAGCAAACGAAAAAAGATTTAAAGGTGCCCTGAATGACGGTGCTGAAAGTTTTCAATTAAAATTTCTTTTTGAAATTCTTCAAAAAATTTTATGTCAGTTTATAAAATTGTATGTTTTGTATTTTTATAAAATACAATTTCATATCAACGATTATTTGTAAGATGAATCAATAAGCGCAATAAATATGTAAGTATATTAGTACATACACACACGCATAAACATTGGATTCACAAATCTTCGATCTGTCTATAACGATAACTTGTCTATAACAATATATTTTTTAGGTTCCTACATTATCGTTATAGACAGATTTTACTGTAATTGGTATTCCTGGCAAGCAAGTTGGTCGCTGAAGGCGGCTAGGTTTTAAATAAGAACAAGTGTGTTGTTGCACCTAATAACTGCCAATGTGTAATGGAGTGAAAACTAATGCTCGCGTGATATAGCGTACCAATTCTGGAATCATTGTGCACCTTGAGTAAACAAGAAACAAAAGACAAGTGACAAGAAAAACAAGTGTCTTCACAGAACAATGCAAAACAAGGCTCAGATGATATTGTTACGAAAATCGTCTTGTGTGTGTACGGTGAAAACAGTCCAAGAAGTAGGTAACGGAGAATAACATTTTATTCTCGAATACTCCGGAAAACATGAAGCGCGGCTAACAGGAAAACTGCACATGCACAGATTAGCAACAGAAACTGACAGCAATTCACTAATAAGAACAGCGACAGCACTTTCAATACCACTCGGCGTCTAACAGCTTACTAGTTTGCACAGCGGATAAAACTCCAAAGAGAGATTCCAAAGACGTTCGTACTCCAAAGGTGATCCCAGTCGATCAACAACAGCAGCGAACAAGACTGCAAAGAGATTTTTCGAATTTCGAAGACGTTCCAAAGACGATTCAACACACACTTGTCGATCAAACACACACTACCTATGTGACCCGAGCAAGGTCTATTTATAGTCTCCCCGACAAGCTGTGACGTCACATAGAATCATCTGGATAAATCCGGATCTTGGCCCCCTAATAGAGATATCAAGAAAATTCCAGTACTTTTGATATCCCACATTTCGTCGCCAAAATGGTCCCCAAGTTCTTCGTCAAGGTCAGGTGTCTAGGCTTGGCCGCTGCCAGTCATTCCATACTTAACCCTGTAAAACTCTCTGCCCAACCATAAGAGTAACATTGCTGTGAAGCGACTTTCCATGTTCGTAACAATATTAAACCTGAGGCGTCCTACTCCTTCTGTATACATTCACAATACGGCGCATTTTGTAGCTAACTTTGTCGTATAGTGAAGGCAAAAGGGCATCGACAATTTTTGTGTAAAGAATACAAGCTAAAATTAATGGATCTAGCTTGTTGCAATCTTGAGTTATCACATTTACATATGCACGAATAAATATGCTAACAGACGATCAACCCGATCATAGATTTGTTCTAAAATGTGTAATAAAAGTGATAAAACCCTATAACGAATATCATCCATTTAGCTCATCCCGTTTTTGAGTTATCACGACTTTCAGTGGGTGGATTTCGTTCAAAATTTGTTGCAGATCTACAATTTTCTTGCTGTGACAAATTTCATCCTTCTAGCTCGTTGTATTTTTTGAGATACCGTGTTCAGAGACAGATGGATATAAGTAAAAGAAATAGCGACCAGCTATTCGTCCGTAATATTAATAGCCTGTTGATATTCTTGCAACTTGGCGAATTGGTAGTGGCAGAGGCGGCCCCTGCCAAAGTTTTATTTTTCGATTTCTCTCGAAACTGGAGGATGGTGGGTGGCAGGTGACCATTGATGGCATATCTAGGGATCATAAGCTTTCATGTGAAATAAAATTGTAGAAATCGGTCAGGTGGTTGGGGCTAGGGAACTCTGTCATGGTTTTTCCCCATGAATGTTCAGTGAGTAGTGTTTTTTCGATTTCTCTCTCGAAAATGGCGGGTAGTGAGGGGAAGGCGACTATTGATGGCATATCTAGGGCCACGAGGTTCCATATGAAATAAAAATTGTCGAAATCGGTCAGGGCTGGGGGTCTCTGTCAAGATTTTTCCCCACAGAGAATGCATAGTGGAGTAGTGTTTTTTCGATTTCTTTTGAAATTGGAGGATTGTGAGGGGTAGGCGATCCTTGATGGCATATCTGGGAGTCATAAGCTTCCATATAAATATTGGCAAAATCGGTCCAGTAGTTTGGCCTGGGGGGCTGGTCCTCTGGTTTTGCCAATCAATCATTTTAAATATATAGATGGTTCTTTTTCGAACTCAGGAAGTCTTAAACGTGACTCATCAAAATCTTGTGGTCAAAATTTTTGGCGATTATAATTCTCTTTCCATACTTCATATATGAAAAAGGAGTAAAATGCACAGATACGTTTTCTAGACGACTGTGACGTCGCATGAATCGACTCCAAAGCATCCTATTTCAATCGATAAACTGTAAAACAACTTGCGCCTACAGTTGACTTTTCGGTATCAGATTAACTTATTTTCTTTAATATAAAAGAGAATCATGTTCTTGCAAAGACCAATCCTGTAAAAGGATTTTAACGATTTTCTTTAATATTATCGGACGCAGCAAACACTGAATAGGTGAAGCAATGCTTGTTAATATTCTGTGCGCAAAAATACGCTTTCAGCAAATTTATACGCGTACGCATAAGTGTTTCTACTAATGACAGAAGCAAATATGCGTATCTGTTGACGCTGTATAAGGCAGACCGTTAGATCTACAGTTACCAAATTTGGCACAAATTTAGTTTGGAAGATGGGAACATGCATCCCGGAGCAAATTTTCAAAATTTTAATTAATGAAAAATAAAGCAAAATTTGGGTGTGTTTCTCGCCGATAATTTTCGATAATATTATCACACAAAAATCATTTTTATCCCAACTTAAAATGCAAAAATTTATCTTTTCAATGATACCAATTTAGGTGCTGACCCTTTTTTGCCCTAATTTTCAATATCACGAACATGTGTGGGAAGTTTCTTTCCTTGATACAACCTCAAAAGTAAACAAGAGGAGTAATAACAGGAGAGAGTGGACGCCACTGTGTTGTCCATCCTTTCCAATTCATCTGGCAGGAAATTTTCGTTCACGAAGCGATGATAAGAACTCCGGTAAGGAGCTGTTTTATGGTCTTGACATCTAGAGGAATGCGTACATAACTGTGTCTCAACTACCTTTGAACAGAAAATGCCGATTTGATTCACGGAATGGCAAAACATATAACGCCGTTTCCCTCATCGAACCCATTCAATTAAAAATTAACTTATGGATTACGTTTTTTACCTTAAATTAATTTATGGATTACGTTCATAGATTATTACGTTTATCGATTAGTTACGCTCTCTAATTGATGATTAAAGTAACTTTAAGAGTAGGGCTACTGAAAATTAAAAATTGACTTATGGATTACGATTTTTACCTTAAATTAATTTATGGATTACGTTTATAGATTATTACGTTTATCGATTAGTTACGCTCTCTAATTGATGATTAAAGTAACTTTAAGAGTAGGGCTACTGAATAATAAAAATTTCATGTTACTATTTTCAATGGTTATTCCGTGCTAACGTTTTATAATTAGGAAAAGGCTTTGTGCTGAATTTAGTTGTGCATTTCATAAGAAATTAATAAATTTGCTTATTTTTAAGATAAAAATAAATAATTAAAATTACAACTACAGTAGCATTACAGCAATTTATTTATTTACTTTTGCGTTATAATTAGTGTAAATTTGTACTTTGTAATAAGCGAAATAAAGCGTAATTATTGTAAATAAATTTAGAATTGTGCATGAACCAAATAAAAAATAATCTTCATTAAATCTTATTTTGGAAGAAGCAGTATGCCTAGCACTTTTTTAGTAGTTAGATACATGAGCCTAAATCATGAACTTCATCAGACGCAAAACATTTAGTACATTTTCATTGCTCTTACATTAAAATTTAATTCAAATACTAATAAATTTTCTGTGCAATCCTTTCTTTTGTATTTTCGAATTCATTTCTTTGTATTTTGTAGCAATTAATACTTTCGGCTAAACAGAAATAAAATAAGTTGCATAGCCAAATTAATACTATTCATATGATGGGTGAACCAGCTGGTGGTTGAAATCTAGAAGTTGGTACACACTCTTAAAATGGTGCCAAGTCGCCAAAGATAATGCAAGTATTATCTGCATTTAGCTTTGTTGACTTGGCGCCAATGAAATGCAGCTGTCAACGTCTTGCTTTGACGATTTGGCACCGTTTTAAGAGTGTGTACCAACTTCTAGATCTCAACCCAGCTGGTCACAGAAGGCGGATGGATTTAAATAATACTGTGCAAGTTTAAAAATTTCTCTCTTTTTTTTTGTCAGATTAAATGTAGTTTTTGTTTTTAACATTTCCGTCCTTTCCCATAGTTGACAAAATTATAACCTTATGAAGTTGGGAAATTATAATTTCTTTGTTTATAGTTTCTCTCCCCAATCGCATTATATCATCAAAGAGAAGAAGTTTCACATTAGTTAGAAAGGAAGCATTGATGTCACCGCTGTACTCGTTTATTTTTTTCATACTATACTTTAGGAAATAAATCTATAGTTCTTCATCTCCAAAACCCACACCGATCGACTCACTCTAAGGTTTAGAGACGATAACGGCCGGCACGGAAAAAAAATCTACGATTCTGTAAAAATAAAAAATTCTTTACGGCTTATACGACCGTAGGACTCATTTATTGACCCTTCTTAGCAGTTGAGTCTGACACACCTGTACTAAAGTAAATATTAATAAAGAAAAGAGGTGAAAG
>BGPR01003774.1:60648-101469 GCA_013235015.1 Araneus ventricosus | reverse complement strand
GACACACCTGTACTAAAGTAAATATTAATAAAGAAAAGAGGTGAAAGGATAGTTTAACAAATGGTTTTTATCTTTAATTGCATAATTTCTCCGAAAAGAGGTTTCATTCTTCTGCTACCAAACCGGCGGAATTATGAAGCTTCGAATTTTATTATTTTAGACCAATCAACGAACGCCTCGAACAAGCGCCCTCCGTTGGCTGGCGGATCTTCCTCGATCGAGTCATTGAAATGGTCTAAATCTAAAATAATGGCATTCAAAGCTTCACAACTCGATCAGTTTTAATCGCAGAAGAATGGATTTTTTTTTTTAAGTTAGCCTGCTAAGAATATTTTCTAAATATGACTAATAGGACCGGGAGACTGCATAAAGATTTAGGCTTCGTAATTTTTTCAGTATCGCATTTATTTATTCAAACAATATAAACAATTCTTTGCTTCATTTAAAGCGTTTTCTTTTTTTTTTAATTTAGACATATTTGCCTATCTCTATCGGTTTAGAAATTAGCTATTGGGCCATGATTTTAGAGGACACCCTATATATTCAGCCTTTAGCGCCATTCCAATAGAATCTGAAATCGAATATCATTACTTGCGAATCCGATACTTTAAGTGTCATCAGACAACTCGATTCAGAAAAGTATCGCAACATTTATCCATGGTGATGATATTTTTATCTACCGTTCGAAGCTTTGATAAGCACAATCGCTAGTGGAAAAGGAAGTCGCTGTTTTACACTAACGGGAGTTTTATTAACCCGGGAAGACGCGCGCGGAGTGTTTCTCGACACCCTCCCCCCCCCATAAGCTGAAGTGGTCGGGTCTATAAGTACATGCATCCAAAGTCATGCTCTACACGTGCCACATGAAAATGGTAAATTCCAATCATTTTTTCTGTTTTGTAGAACGATTTGGTGTGTGTTAACACCCCGCGCGCGCGCTCCGCTGTAACTAGTATTCAGTGTGAAATCATAGCCTTTTCAAGCTGTTCTAGACGATTATCTCCTCCTCTGACTTTTGATCAATATAGAAAAAACTTCAAAAGTTTTTAGAGGAGGTTTATTCGGATGAAGAGGCTATCGAAGAATTAGGAGGTTCAGACAATGAAGACATCTTAGTGTTCGCCTGCCTGAATCGAAGGAAGAGTCTATGAAGATAGTACTAATGATCAAACTAGCATTTTTAGTTTCTAGGATACCAAGTATACAAAGAGAAATTATTGCAATCGTCAAAACAAAAAATTCGAACTCGAGATTTTGACGAATCTCCACGTTTTAGACTTCTCCGAGTCCGAAAAACACAATTTTGGAATTATGTCTGTCTGTGAACACGATAACTCGAAAACTATTAGAGCTACGGGGATGAAATTTGGTATGTGGTCTTTACACATAATTTGTAAGTTTCTATCAAATTTTGGACAAAATCCGTCCACGAGAATTCTGCCTGTCTGTATGTCGGTGTTATGTGAATGCAATACCTCACAAACTTGGATAGCTAGGTGGATAAAATTTGGTACACATTTTTATCATCAGGAATGTAGGTTTGTATCAAATTTTAGACCAAATCCGTTGAAGGGTGACTGTCTGTCGGTCTGTATACTCGCATACTTTTGAATGCAATAACTTCTTAAACTTAGATAAATGAAATTTTGTATGTGGCCCTCTAACCTTAATTGTAGATTTGTGTCTAATTTTTGTGTCAGTCGGTTAAAAAAAAGACGTTCAAATTGCATATTCGGTTGCAATTGCTATTGTGTATTGGCGGCAGTTTCCAAGCGTTTGTTTATAGTATGATTTCCTTTCGCCTAAGGCGCAGTCTACGAAGGAAATAGTAGCGAGCGGCAAACGCGATTTTCGGAAATTATGGCAACCCCCCTAAATTGAAACTTCGTTTTGACATTCTCCAGATGGACGAGATGGAACCAGAGGTGTGGTGAAATCTTGTGTGTTATCTATAATAAAATTTGTTACTCAAAAACATTAAATAAAATCTTATTAGTTGTGGTACCCTCAGCGCGCATAAAAATTGCGACAATACGCGATTTTTATGCACGCGGAATGCGGACAAACACTTTTTGTTGCAAAATATTAAATTTTTGTGAATTCATAATTTTTATATGCTTCATTGTAAATCACTATTCATAAATGTTTTTCTCAAAATACCCAGGCCTTGGGTAAATACCCGGGTATATACCCCAAAAATATTTACCTACCCACTGGGTATTTACCCACCTGGTCGTATGCGAGAAAGTTTCGGGGACGCCACTCCCGCTGGTTTATGGGGATATACAAAACTCATTTAGCTTTAAAAATGCATAGCGTCCCAAAATATCATGAAGACTTAAAAAACCTTGAAGTAATTACATTTTACAACATGACGAAAGGAGCAGTATATGTAGAAGAAACATGGGAATCATATTCCGTAGCCAAAATATAAAACTGGTGGCCTATGGTAATATTTTTTTCATTTGTAAATATTGCTGAAATAAATCCAAGGGCCTTATTGTTACTGAGCAAAACCCTCACCAGAGAACTTCAAAAACAGGAGGAATTTCTCGAAGGATTTAGCCTTATTACTTATAGGCTTTCATATGAAATTGTGTTAGAAACAAAAGGCATAGCAAATGTTTTCATGATGAGCCGAAAATGAGGAAAAGAAAATTATGTTAAAGCAGATGCTACATGTGTCCAAGAGAAAGAACAAAAAAAATATATATGAGGGTGAAGTGCTAAAAAGCACAATGAAATGGAGATTTTATGCAAAAACTGCATACAATCTAAAGCTTCTAATCCATGCACACTCTAATTATTTTTAAGAATAATTATATAACTCAGCATTATGGTACTTTTCCGTTAGCCGGGCGCAAATGTCGCCAATTGTGAACCAAACGCGAGCCAAGTCGCCAAGAGCGAAGCGATTTTCCGTCAGCCGGGCGCAAATGTCGCCAATTGTGAACCAAACGCGAGCCAAGTCGCCAAGAATGGTTGTAAGAAATTTGACGGAATTTTACATTATTTGGCGATTTTTCGCTTGCGCCCGGCTAACGGAAAAGTACCGCATTATTATTTAAAAACCGTATAATTTTGATTAAAACAATATTTATAAATATCTCTTATAGAATTCAATGATTGCAAATCTTCTGGAAAAAAGGAATACTTTTAATTTATCATATTTAAATTATATTTTTAAATATTGTAATTATCATAAATTGCCTGACCTGTTAGAATTATAAAAATATATTCTTGTTTATATCACTAAATTGTTCTGATACCCATGCATGTTCTTGTGTTACATATTACGGCGTGCTTCCTCCCGGGTTAAACTCTCTGTTGCTAATGTATATATACCTTTCAAGGTGTGTAAAGCTGTTTATTCTTTTCCTATTATTTACTCTTGCATTTATCGCAGACATTAAACTTTCCACTAACAAGGCATTTTATTTAACATGTTCCATATTTTCATTTTGGTTACTGCTGAAGTATTTTTAATGCATCAATATTGGTATCAAATAACACTCATGAAATATGTCAAATGCACAGTGTGAACTGTGCATTTGACATATTTTAGTAAGAAGAAAAGAGTATAGCAATGCGCAGTTGGATGATGTTATATTACTTATTTTTATCATGTAACAGTGACATCATGTGAATTGACTCCACTGTCATTATAACAAAAACGGCTCAAGTTAAATGATGTCATACATACTGATCATTCCACAAACCCTTCGCGCTTTTGTGTATGCGGCAGGTACAGTTGATTTCACCGAAATACAGGTGAAGTGGAAAATGGAGGAGGGATGTTTACATTTTGCTTAGCAGTATATAGAAACATTTATTTCATTATTGATTTTTAAAAATATGCCTAATCGGACGAGGGTCATGACCTAACAAAGAACTCTGGAAAAGCACTAATCTTACTCATTGCCTGTCACCCCTTTCCATAGTAAAATCGTCTAAAAGTGCTAGTCTCTGGTTTTTGAAAAGAACAGTATACTAGATAATTTTTTCAGTCACTCCTAAATGAAAGATTGATAAGACGCAATGCAACATTGAGTTGATTATAATAATTATAAATGATTCTCAAAATTCTTTCTTTTTTTTTTTAATAATTTTTTGCACTAAATGAGGCAACGCACTGGATTCGAATTTGTTCATTTGGTTCACGTTTCAGTGTTAAAAATGTGTCATGGATGGTATTGAAAAAAAATTTTTGATACAAAATTCAGAAATTTGATTTGTAACGATAAAACAAGAATATCTTAACATTAGTATCACGGATTATTTCCTAAATTTGTGGTACTACAAAAGTTAATTCCATTTTTTGTTTTTTTTGTAGACAATTTTGAAAAACTGTAAATGTTCTTAAATTCTTAAACATCAAACAAAAAATCTCACTGCTATTCATCGATTCATTCAAATGTATACTTATAGATCTGGAACTGAAAACTCTGTGGTCTCTGCAATCCAATGCAGTGGATTCAGTGTAACAGTTTTCCATTGGGATAATTTTATATTGCAGAAGTATATCCCATAATTCATTTTCAAGTAAACATTATTTGTCATACACTTTTGGAAGACAATTTATTAAACCATTTGAATAATACAATGGGATACGATCTGTCAAGACATTTTAACTTACCACCATGTGGGGTGGCAAACATGCACACATCTATGAATGTATAGTGTATTTCATAGTGCTGTGGGGATGTATTCCAAGAATGAGGGTCCAATATGAATTTAAGTAGTCATTAGAAAGTCACAATCTGTCATAAAGTAATTTTTTACTTTCAGTTTGTGTTGCATTGATGTATATATGAGCCATCAACCCTTCAGACTGTTTTGAAATTGCCTTGAATTATGATGATCTAATACATGAAAATAAAAAAATTATTTGTGAAATAAATTTTATTTATAAAAAGCTAAACAGTTTTATTTACAGTAAGCATAATACCAAATAAAGATTTCTTACAGTCTTTATAGATTTATGACCCAACATTTTAACTCTGGAGTAATCAGTAGAGTAGTCACTTTATCTTCTGCACTGAACTTCAATTCTTTACGAAAAGTAAAAGATTCAAAATAACCAGTTATAGATATAACTATAAATGGTATGTCCGAATGCTTTTCAAACAGTTTCCTGAAAAGAAACATGTAGAAATCTTGTTTAGTTCCCAAAACACATAAAGCTTAGAATCAAAAGGTATGCTAGCTGAGAGTAGGGGGTGGGGAATGTAAACCCCATTAAATGGTCGTGAATCTGATTACAAAGTAAAGGGAAGTAATGGATACACAGTAAACTCCACCTAATGTGATAGTGGTTAATGTTATTATTTGCTTTATATTATCAAAAACCTCTGGTCCCGAACCAACCTATTCAAATAAAACCTGTTCAAATTATTCATTTAGTATGATCACTACATCATTTAATGTTATCAGTTTTGAAGTAGAGAATTAATTGATCCCTCGTTTTCAATCAGCGGTAACGATTGATGTTCGTAGAATTTCTCGCTGCACTTGTAAGGAAACATCTGGGGGCCATTTTCCTCCACACATCCCAAAAATTTCGGGGTTTATTTTTCATCACCTCTCTTTGAAGGTCGTCCATTTAGCGGGCAGGTACGTGACTGTCGGTAATTTTCATTGAACCTCCTGAAGGTATACAAAAAGGAAGAGTAGATGTCCAATGACGAGGACATTCCAGTAGCTGCCACATTAATAGACTTGGAAATTTGCCAAGCTGTTTGTGAGCCAAGCAATAGAAGTTGATGAATCTGACAGGGATGAATGTGTTATAGAAAACCCTCCAACAAACACCGAAATGAGGCAAGCCCTTGATATTTTGAAATGAGGCGTGCAGCATCGTTCAACAAATTTTAAAAACAATACATAAATGAACTGTTAAGGAATAATTGTCGTCAAGTAAAAATTAATAAATTTTTTAATTGTTATTTTTGAAATAAATTATAGATAGTCCTGAGATAAGGGGGTTTTTTTTTCCCTTGATATGTTAAAAATATAATTGACTTTACCCAATTCGGTTATTGTTATCAATCAGTTAATGCTATCAAAATTCTTAAGTTCCGAAGTGACCACATCAAGCAGAGTCTACTGTATTGAAAAAAAATTTAGTATTAAGCATCAATAATCTATATTCAGTGCAGCAAAACTATGAAATGATTCTGTGAAATAAAATAAATTATTTACAATGAAAATTGCTGAATTTCATAGAGCTCATAGAATATAGACTAGAAAAAGACAAGCTCATACAGAGCTCATAGAAAAATATCGGAGATGAAACACAGAAACAAGCAAGTTTGATGTTAGAAACATGTTAGACACCTGTGATGCAACTTTATTTTCTCAGTTTTATATTGTTTTAACTCCTTTCAAATATACACGCACACATATATATATAGAAGGTTCAAAGTTTAAGTGAACCAAGTCCATGTTTTGCCCATTATGTACTGACACCAGTAGCGAATCTAGGGGGGCTATGGGGCTGCAGTCCCCCCTAGAACTAAGCGAGAATTCTTGATTTTATTTAAAATCACTACAACTGTTTGTTCTTACTTTCCCTTTTTAAAAAATAAAAAAATCGTGACAACATTGCTTTCTGGCTTGACAGGCTCGAAAATTTTCCTATGTTTTTAGTCATTCCACTTGTAATGTTGATGCAGTCGACGATATTTTTGACTAATTATTTTATTGTATTTTTTTATTAAATTATCAAAAGTATTGTTCTTTAGGATTCTTACTGTCAGGTGAATATTATCTGTTAAGTTAAAGTGTTGTGGTTTACATATGCCATGAGGTTTGACATTCGTCACGACAATACAAAATTTTTATGACCTCAGCCCCCCTCCCGACCCAAATCCAGGATTCGCCACTGACTGACACTGCCATGGTAGTGAAGAAATGTTATATTTTCTGTAGAATAAAGATTCCGTAGTTGAATTTGTATCCACCAGACAGCAAGAACAATTAGAAGCCTACTGTCATTTTAAATACACCTAATCAACTTTGAAATCTCTTTTCTCAGGAATAAATCATATGGACTTGGTTCGCTTTAACTCTTCATAAGAAAACCCGGGGGTGGGGGGGGGGGGTTAATATTATGCAGAGTGTCTGAATAATGTTGACCTTGGTTTTAATTGTGTTCGATGGCTACATCTTTTAACACACTCTACATTCATGAATGTGATTTATCACATGTTTGGTTGGTTGATATCATGAATATGTATTATGTAACCATTAAATTAAATTACGTCTTTATTCTTTAAACATTATAACAAAATATTTTGAATCATTCAGATATTTTGGACTGCACAGAAAGCTACTTATATTATTCTTGTGCACACAATATCTTTTTTACTAAATAAATTATGACCTTGAAATTAATTTTTTTTTTTTATTATTTTCCAAACTTTACAAAATGCAAACTCTAATTTCAGAATTTACCATAAGGTGATACTGTGAGAAACTTCCTTCTGTAGCACCTAGCTATTTTACTATGGACAAGTTTTCTGGTTTGTTTGCATGCCTCTAATATGTATTTCCGATGTAATGGTAAGTCAATGGATCTTCACATCGGAAGTTCAACATACAAGCAGATAAAGTCAAGGTTTTTAATGCAAGTAAACAAACCAGAAAACTAGTCCATCCTTATACATCATATTCATGTATATAACTGGCTAAGTTCAGCAGTGATCTGAATTGCAAATGATTTAAATATTCACTCTATATAATTATTCCATATAAAAGTTAATCGAGTTTAAAGTGTCAAATCAAACACAATTTCCACTTTTTCTTTAAATAAATAATTTAAATCTTTAGCCTTCACTAAATGTTAACGGTTAAATACCATAAAATTGCTACAGTGATAGCTTTGAGTAACCAGGTAATGAAACAAAATAAACGTGAATAATTCATTAAACAACACCATAGGAAAAGTTCATGCATCTTTAGTTGATATGAATTTAGCAAGAATAAGTCAGTTTTTATATTCTTTGGACATTTGATACATTATGTAAAGGAGAATTAGAGTGTTTAAAAATTTTTAAGCATTTCATCAATCTAATTTTAAAAAATAAATTAAACTTACTTTGATTCTTCCAGGAGACTACGCACTTGGAAAATATCAAAGAAACCTTCATACATATTAATTTTCAAAGGTTTTCTACCAACACTAAATAAATCATCTATTTGCTCAGGACAGTGAAGTAAAAAATTGTCAGAATTATCTGGTTCCCTAAAAACATAAAGGATTTTTTTATATCAATTCTGTCAAGAATTAATATATGAGAAAAAAATGAAATAACTTCATTTTTCAAATCTTATAATCAACTTTTGCAAGAAACAGTCAACATACAAATGTAGATGTTTAAATTCATGCATGGTTGCTAACATAGCAGTCAACTACTTAAATTCTTTAAAAAAAATATTGAGAAAATATTGATTTGTGAATTTATCACGATACAAAGTAAATTTTGTTATGTAGTATCAAAAACACAATAAACAGATAGAAAAGTTGTGATATCTGAATCTATAGAATTATTCTAACAAAAAATAGTTCATGCAAACTAGGATTTAAAGCTAAGCAAGCAGTCATAAACAAAGTAACTAGATAATATTAATTGAAAAGTAAAGCCAAGCAAGTTTAAAATCCAATCCATGACAACCCTGTTCTTAAAACAAAATATAAAATCATGAAAAATGAATCATAATATCCCTTCAAATAAAGTTAATCAAAAAAATTTTTGTCATTGTTATTGGAATCAACAATTACATATGCACACCATGAAGCCTGAATAATTCCTCAAGCACAATTTGTTTTTTTCATATCTTACAAAAGCATCTACCTTCAGTGTTTACAAATTCAAACAGTTTTTAGAAAAACTTGTCAACTGTCATAGTCATAAGAGGAATATAGAATTTTAGATATCACAGCATCAGCAAATTTCTTTTGTCTCCTTCTTTTTATCCAATTTGTTTCCATCAAGGAAATTACAATTAGTTTCTTCTTTGGATTCCTTCTTCCATGCAACAGACTTAATGTCAATCAAACAAAGAATATAAGAGATACTAGGGAATGTCTAAAACACCTTTAGAAGCAACAACAAATGCTAACAGAATCTCAAAAATGTTAGTTGCTTTCGCAGGAACCCTAAAAAACAATGACAGCTTGTGAGCAATAAGAGAATAAACTGAGACACATTGAGAATCAGCAGTACCTATTTATATTTGTCATAATACTGCCAGTTAGTTTAGAAAATGATGTAAGAGCATATTTTGAAATCTGTGTGTAAGTTGGTAATATCTGACCATGCAAATATCACTTTGATTATACTACTTTTTCTTGTATAGGCATAAATGCAAAGGAAATGATGCTTATTACTATAATATTGCAGGTGAAAGAATAACAAAATTTCATAGCAATTAAAAGTCAAGTATGCACTAAGTAACATTTAAGCTTAAAAGTCAAATATGCACTAAGTAACATCTAAGCTTAAAAGTCAAGTATGCATTAATTAACAACAGGCATATAAGATTTATGTGTGATAAGCTGAAATAAATTTTTTTGGTCATATTGTTTTGTACAATAACTGCTAAAAGACAATTATTCACACTAAACTACAATTAAAACTGTATATATTTTAAATTGAACAAAACAACTTTTATGTTCCTTTTAAAAGGTTTAAATACAGTAAGATACAATTTACTTACAAAGAGATGCCACAAATGTGAATTCCAATCCACTCCATTAAGGCATCAACTTGAGAAGAATCAAACTTTTTAATGTCTATATCCGGCATGCATGCAGCTCTTTTGACATTACAAGTATGCTGAGGTTCACAAGTTACAGATTCATATCCTTCATTTTCAAAATAACTTCTAATAGATTGAGGGCAAATATTTCCTAAATTAAAGAAAAGAAAAAAAAATGATACTAACAGCTCTTCTAAAACTTTCGATAAAAATTAACTAAAATTGTTTGATTTCACATAAAGCATATGCAGAGAGCATGTAATATATTCCCATGCAATGAGTCAATTTATTTTTTAAAAAATTTATATAAGAATTCTGCCCCTATCTAAAATACACAGATCTTCATCAACATATTTTATCTCTAATACTAATAAAAATGAATGTCTGTGTGTCTGTTGGCGGTCTACAGAACAGATCGTTGAACCTAGAGCTACCAAATTTGATTCCAGGTATACTTTAGAAGGTGGGAATGTGCATCTTAGAGCCATTTATTTAAAATTTTTTATTCAAATTTTAATTATTTAAAAATTAAGCAAATTTCCGCCATTTTATGCTGTTTTTTTAAGAACTCGCAGTAATTATCGCAGTAAAATTATTTTTTATACCATTTGAAAGTGTGAATTTTCACCTTTCTAATGTTGTTAGTTTGAATTCTGTATATTATTTAGGCGAATTTTAAAATTTTTTTGAAAGCATCATCTATTGCTCGCAAATCGTTGAAGGTCACTGAATGACTGACACCCCTATTGGGCAAGGTCACGGAATGTTGTACTCTCCATGGAAAGAAGCTTTTCCCCTTCTTCGGGATGACGTGGAAGCTACTTCGCCTGTACTTGGTACCCCGGTCGGCTTTAGCGAGATTCACAGTTCTCTACCACATTTTTTTTTTCCCTCCGAGTTCTAAATGCTTATTTTTAACAATTTTCAAACCCATTTTACAGGTAAACCACTTCTAATCCATTTTGAAATGTGGAAAGTGACCAGAAATCTGATAATAAACTTAATGCTATGCCACTTTTTTTGCGGAATTTTATCAAACTTTTATGCCTGTTTCAAATTATACGAGCAGACCTGCTAACCTCAAGGTCTGAAAAAGAGGGAGACATTTTCAATTATACATACATGATCACAAATGCACATCAGGGCCAATATTTACTTTATTTAACTCGTGTATACAAATAAGGTCTAGGGGGCCTAATGAGACAATCTTATTTTGGCTATATTTTTCTCAACAGTTTATTTTTTTACAAAATAAATGAAAACGTAGATTTTTTAAAAATTGCTTAGCTGGGGTTTTAAATAATCTGATCAGTTTTTTAAAAGACTTTTTTTAGTCCTCACACTTCCATACATATTTTATGTCTAGACAATATTACCAATATAAATTAACTTACCTATATAATTTTTAATATTTCAGAGCTTTAATTTATGGATTTACATTTCTTCGTATTTATATTTCTTGATTATAGTTTTTTTAATTTACTGTCGAGTTCTATTTACAAATAAGTCCTATTTACAAATTAAATGATAATGCACTTTTACTCCTTTAAAGAAGAAGTTGTTGTAGATTTTGCCAGAAGTAATTGAGAAATCACATGTGCAAATGGTACAAAATGCATACGATTTATCTTTTTCTGAAGTGATAATAAACGAATATTCCTCGGAATAGACCTTGGTAAATACAGTCTCATCTTTAGATTCTTTCGATGACATCAGATATGGACTGATGGGAAGAGAAATACACGCACAAAAAAATTTTTAAAAATATTTTGGCGATAACCCTACCACGACACAAGATCGGCAGAAGAGACAAATTCTCCCCATTTCCTCTCTAGCATGCTAAACAGTCAAAGCAGCGTATGCGATGAAAACCAATGCCGTTAGTCACTAGTCAACAAGCCTGGACATGATACCACGACAAAGAGCTAATGAAGAACCCGTAGCCGAATGACGTCACGCATTTGAAATTTGAGGAGAATGTGGTCGCTGCAAGCGCTGGATTTTTCTTTCGTCGCTCTTTTATTGTTTTTTTTAATATGACTATTTATTTGTTCCAATTTCTTGAAAATACTAAAAAGCGGGAGGAAATTGGTGAGAATCAGCAGGTGGGAGAAATTGTTAAAAAGTTGGAGACTCCCACCAAAAACAGGAGAGTTGGCAGGTCTGTACAAGCTTTACCAATCCTTCAACAAACTCAATTAGAACACCACAATCAGAGGCAAACAGATAAATGAAATATCAAATTAAAAAAAGAATATGGCATATGATTTATAATGTTTTAAAGACTGTCAAATATTGGATCGAATTATAGAGTTTATTATATTTTGTATTTCAAAAAATTCCTTTTTTTATTTTCATACCATTTTTGTTAAAAATAAAGTGCATTTCAATTTGTAGCAACAATTTCGAATTAATATTTTAGCATAAGCAGCTAAAAACTGCATTCATTTACTGTTCTCTGATTTTTAAATTTCATTTACAAACTGGAAACTTAGAACTTTGAATGTATGCATCTAAAGATGATCTTTTTGTACTATTTCATTTTGGATGCATCTTTATTTCATTTTTGATTTTGGAACTAATTATTTCATCTAAAAAAATAAACGAAAAATTCATTCAAAAACGAAAAGTTCTAATATGGGCGAACCAGCTGGTCACCGAAGGCAGCTAATGTACAATAATTGTTAAAACCAATTTTTAATAAACCTATAAAAGTTGCTTGTTTTTGTTGATATTATTAAAAGGAGGATATAAAAATGTGTGACATTAAAATAACTATGCATAATTTTAAAGTTATGCTCATACAAAATATAAACAAATAATCAAATATACCTTCTGGTTTCCACTTGATAAGCAAATCAAATCTGAGGTCATTCAATTTATTCAACTCGCATGATATTGAATTATACGGTTTTTTTCCAGGAATAAAATCTTTTAACTTTGTATCAATCACAAAAGCTAAAAAAATCAGAACATTAAAACCATGATATCTACAATTAATACAGTCTTAAAAATGCATTTAATATCATGAAAATGCCCAAAATTAGATAAATAAAAATAGAAAAAAAAATTTTAGAAATACATATGGACAAATGATAAGGAAAATTCATTTAATTGCAGTTATGAACACATCAAAATGTTATACTTTTAAATAGCATATAACAAAAAATGTAAATAACTCAAAACCTACTTTGAAAGTCAAGCCTTTGTCTTTTACTAGACTTCTTCAACCCCCGATAAGGTTCTCTTTTTATCAATAAACTCTGAGCAATATTTTGTCTTAAATAAAGAATGAGCTTTCCTACAAAAGTTAAAAAGACAAAAAAATAGAATTATCATGATATCTTTATAAATTAATAAAAATGATTTTTAAAAATTATTCCTTATAAAAACTATTGTAATACAGTAAATTTTCCTTCCCACATATCACTATTTTTTCACTATTTATAAGATTAATGTTCATTTTGGAGCTACATGACAGGTACCTTGAGTTGGACCTTGTAGTTTTGAAACCATGGTGAGATAACAAGGACAACACCAGAATCAGTATTTCCTTTCTCCAAACTTCTATACCACACTAGTAAGAAGATCTTTCATCCCATCAGATTTCACACAAACCAGGCTCATGGAATCAAGCCTTAAAATCAATACATTAGCACTATGTTACCATGACCACTATTTGTCCATTTAACAAGTTATAAATATGTTCACAGTTTCACTAAAAAAAAATACTCATTAGAAAGTAAACTGATACACAACGCAATAAAAAGTAATAGTTTACGAATTTAAAAAACTTAATTTTTAGGTTTTAAATTTATAAACCTGTTTTTCAGTCATGATTTTTTTTAAAAAATTTGTAACTAGTAACTTATGAACAAGATCTTAGGAAAAAAATTGTGATAGAAAATTTTTATAAGATTATAATTTTAAATCACTTTGGGCTTCAATAATTATTCATTTACAAGTCCTCATAAAGTTTCAAAATGATCAGAAGAATCTTTAATTCATTTAATCAAAAGTTGGTTTAAAGCCATCCACTTTGTAAGTAAAGTCATGCCAAATATGAAAACAAAAAAATAATTCAATAAACACATGGTTACAGAAACAGCAAATTTGCTCTCAAGCGATTCAGAACTATCAGTAATTTAAAATCATTAGATCCCTCCTATACAGGAGTGTTGTGGAGCCAGAACCCATTGGAATGCTGTTTCATTATTGCTTTTTTTATGAGAAATAAATAAGATAAATTGTAAAAACCTCCTTAAAATGGTGGAATATTTGTAGCCCTGGTTAGAGCGTTCCAGCACTGCATTATTCCTGATTACACAACTGCTCCTATAACACAGTTAATTCATTATTTTTTGTTGTGTCTAAACTATATTAGGTAAAACTAGCATGCTGCAAGCTATGTGACAGAAAAATTTCAGCTACTAGGAGCATTCAGATTCCTAAATGAAGTTATACTATGTGAAAACAGTGCTGTCAGAATATTGTAATGCAGAAGAATTGACTGTACTGAGTAATACAATTTAAGGAATTCTAGTCTGAAAAATAAATGAGAAAATTGAAAACAAACTATGAGCAAATCACACTGATATATGAATTTGTTTTCAGTATAGGTGCATTCAGTATTTGAAAAAATACGCAAAAACAAATTTATGGAAACAATTAAATAAAAGAAGAGAAATGTTAATGTTGATTCATGATTTTAAGGCGAAAAAAGGTTAAAACAGCATAGTATACTTTAAAAGCAATCGTTAAAGGTAGTTGGAAGTTTAGTTTTAAGTATTAAAAATAATTTTTTAAAACTCAATTAGAGGAAGTGCCACACACTTTATCACTGAAATCATGAAACTTTATATATATCACTTTATCATGAAAGTGTGAATAAAGTTCTTCACATAATTCCATTTTAAAAAGTTTAAAAAAAAAAACATCATATGGCTCTAGGCAGCTGTTGGGGATAAATTAAATCTCTCTTCTTTTTATCGGCAGCATCAGCAAAACGACAATTTTCGAATCTTGTTAGCTCTAGTTGGTCAGCATTGTGATCAACGCCGGAATGATATGCTGATTCGAATCATTGATTGATTCGAATTAGCATGTCATTGAAGAAGATGTAATTTTCTTAATCGCCACACATATATAAAGGTGATAGTGGTTTATTTATTTATTTTTTTCTTTCCAGAGAAGATGTCGGGATGTGAGTGTGTCGCAACCTGTTATGAGATATGGAGAATACTCATGCTTACTTCCATATGCTAAATATAGCTTTATTATCTATCTTGTGTTATGGTTACAAGTAGTAACCATGTTGTGCCATAATAAATGTCAAGTTAAAATTTAAATCATCTCCATCGTCATTTGTGTGGATCTCCATCTTTATGAAAAATTAAATTTATCAATTCAGGTTAATTTTTCCACAAGAGCAGCAACCTCCATGGAAGGCAGAAGAGACAGAGAGCTAACTTAAATAACTTCAGGATCAAAAAAAGAAATAAAATCCCCAAAAGTCGGCAGAATCAAAAGCTCATTAAGAATTGTTTAGAATAACCTGAGACAGGATGTTTATTTTAACACAAGAAAGAGAAAATCAACTAGAACACAATTCCAGCAACAAATATAGTTGTGTTTAGTAAAAACGCTCACAACATATGCATATAATGAAACACATAAAATATTATATACGAAAGAACAAGTAAGTTTTGAAAAAATTAACCTGTTGGTAATAATGCTATGAAGTTTTCTTGTCTAATTTTTGATTTATATGAAAATGCTTGCAATGAACCTAAAAAATATAATTATATATCAAAATGTTATAGATACTCATATAAAAAAATAAATTTAATTGCAGCTCACAAAAAGAAACACATACCACATTTTACAAATTGTTCTATGAATGGTGCTTTAATGAGTGAAGCCACAGTGGCTTGTTTAACAATGAAATAGACATTCTCAGGAGAAATTATTTTATCTGTACAAGTTTCATCTACAACTATAGGTCCAGGAATAAAAATATGAAGCTGCAACCAAAAAAAAACCAAATCAGACATAACAATACAGTACAGCCTGTTTTTCTACAAATTAAAACAACACAAACTTCAGCAAAATCAGTTCTTGCACTAAACAAAATAAATATCTCGTTACTGCATAAGAAATTATATTAGCAATTAACCACAAATTACATAATAAAAGGAAACAGTCTTAAAATGTTGAATTATGCTTTTTTTATATTTATCTGTGGAAGATGAAAACAAAGAGTGTTATAAACTTATAATTTATTGCATGGCATGCAACTGTAATATATGTAAATATAAATCATTAAAAATATTAGTCATAAGCTTGGTAATTGTTTGCTCACATCAATAAAACTATAACATCAAAGAATCTATCATATAATCTTAATTAAAGATTTTGAATGTATATATATTTTCTAATGTATAGCATATATTTTAGTGGAAATTTAGTAGATGATTTTATGAATGCAGCCAGAGGAGCACATTACGATTCTCATCAATACAAAACAATTAGGAAAAGGGGGGGGGGGTCTTGTGATGTAAGAAATGGTTCTCCGATACTTGACCTACTAGTTACAGGTATATTTAGCAGAAATCAGCATGGTCCAAGTATAGTGTAAGATACTGTAAACAAAAATTGTTTTAATTTCAAAATGTTGCTTTTCCAGAGCTCATTATTTGCTCCCTCTTTTTGTATAATAATGTTATATAGTTCCGTCATAAATTGAATACTATACAGCAGTAACTTCTACTTTAACACCTCCATTTAAATTTATAGAATTATTTTCCTAGCAGATTAGATTACATTTTCTAATAACTAACAAAAATAACAATCTTTGTACAGACATACACAGTATATTGGAAAATTATTCAGAACACTCTCATCTTCCTTCAACGCATCGAAGGTAATTCCTCTTACTTTCACACCTTTTCTCACATTTTTAATACCAAATTCAAACATATTTAGCCAAGCAACCAGGAAGCTATCTGAAATAATATTTTTTAAGCACTAGCACGAACTTGAACTTGAATTTGTGGTACGGGATTTGAAGCATCAAAGGCTATTATCCCCTATTTCCAATTAGATGCCGTACTAAAACTAGCACGTTTCCTTTTCAAATTTGTTTACTAACAATAACCGGTGTTGTTGAATTTCACGGTTAAGGTTAATTTTTTTTTTTTTAAGATTAAAATACGCTTGGCAGTTTTTATTCTCGCTGTTAAATATCAATCCGAAATTCAAAAATATACAGCACTAATTATCTTGTTTTTAAGCGTAAAATGTTTAATATTTGCGTTATTATACTTCCTTGTCCAGATATCGGTTTAAAGTGATCCAATAATAATTTTTCACTCAAATTAATTGGCATCATTCAGTCATCTGATTTGTTATTGTTATATTCATGTGAAAACGGCGATCTGTCGCTCCAATTTTTTGAGAGCCGGATATTTTTTAAATCTAGGTAATGCAATAAAACCTTTATGTTAAATTAATTATCGTGTTTTATTATTCTGTTAAAACTTTTGGTATGCTTCTCTTTTAATTCCGTGTAATTTCTTGATCTTAGAATTTCGAATGCTCGCCATCTTTCAAGTTTTTAGGCTTATCGTTATTTTAAGTATGGATACTTAATACAAAGTTGTTTTTAAGCATTACTATTTAATATACAGTTAGCATATAACCTCAAAAATGTAAAATTTTATAACTTCTTGCCTGTAGATAAAATTGATCAAATTTACTAGAGATAGTTTTCATTGCTAGTTTTATTTGAATTTTGATTCCGTTTTAAAATGTAGCTTGTATGAACTTGGAACGAAATTCATCGCTTAAAACATGAAATCGTGAGTATATAGAACTTAGGAAATATAAAATGTATCTGCTTCAGGGAATTTTTATATGTTATTGAGTTACTGAATTATTGTTTAGCGTTTAAATGTAATATTTATTGCCTAATCATTAATATTTTTTCTCCCATTTGATGCAGTTTATTTTATTTTTCTGTGCAGTCTCTATCAAAATGAGTGGTAATTTAACGAATAGCGATTTGGCCAAATTTCAGGCCGAATACACGCGTTTTAAGAACATTTCACTTTTGATTATAAATGAAATATTTCTCAAATTTTAAGTGAAAAAAATAAAGATTAATAAAAAAAAATCCTAATAGATTACTAGTACAGCAATTGCGCCTACTTGCAACCAAGATAATAAAAAAAAATAGTTCTGAGATGTATATTTTACTTATTGATTTCTATTTTTCCAAAAATATTAATCAGTTGATAAACGTTAACGAATGTAGAAATGCTATGAAAGAAATGTAGAGTTCAGAATTTAAACTTTTATTTTGACATTTAAGAAAAATCCTACTTTGTGTGTGTTGTGAAAGAACACTAAGCAGGTTTATGCAATAGTATACTTGAATCAGTTTTACCTCTTTCAATCCGATATTTTTTCCTCATCATATGCATTGTATGAGAAAAGAATCTTGTCTTTCTTTTATAAGGAGATAATCATAGAAATTTTAATCAAATGCATTCAAAAACATAATAAGCACAAAGGTACCATATATTAAAGCTTTTTAAATTTGAAGTCTGTTTTTTTTTTTACTGCCTGTTATATGTGAAGTTCATAATGAAGAAATATGTAAAAGACTTAGTAAACTAATTATATTGTGCAAAATAAGAGTGAAAAGAAAACATCTATGCTCGTGAAACTTCTTTTTCATTTTTGCTCTTCTGAAATAATTTTTTTTTAAATGTTTATTAAATTGTCATCTTGTGTTGAAGACTTATATTTATGCACTATCATCCCTTAGTCCATTCTTTACTGAAGAGTTTATGCAAAGATATAAATGTTTTCTCTTTACTAACATTTACAATCATTTTTGTATTAAAATGGTGTTTTGTTTCCAGATTTTAACAATGAGTTTCCGGGGACGCGTTAGCTCTGATGTAGGAGGTAAATTGGATGAATCTCGACGATATGGCAGTGGTCTGGATGATAAATCCATAGATGATTCAGATGACCGCAGATTTGGTATGGAATAAAAAGAAATTTATTGTTCTAGTGTTAAGATACCAGCACTTATAATCACTAGATTTATAATATTTTAGTTAGTTTAGCTTAGTCTCTTAGCTATTTTTATGTAAATTGTTTTCAAATGTTTAGAGTTTCATTTTTTTCTGCTAACTTAACATTCTTCCAAAGTAGCCATTTTTTTAACTATCACCTTTACACTTTTATTATGGCAGTTCTGATCATGTCTGATTATTAAATAGATTTTATACGATGAATTTGTGAATTAACATGGAAATCTGTCAAGTATGAATCCATATTACCATAATGTCTATTATACCATAATAAGGAACATTTGATAAATAAGAACAATATGCACCTTCATATAACTGTTTCTTGCTGTAGATAAAGCAGCACTCAAACGAACATAATCACCTCCATAGTTTGAAAATTTGGATACGGAAACTTTTATATGCAAAATATTAATGGCATAATTCTGATTCATTGAAACACTTTTTCTGTAGAAACTTCTTGTGTCATTTTTTTTAAAAAAATTGTTGAAATGTGGGTGAGAGAACAAAATATACAGTTAAGAAATTTGATTTTATCTGTTAAAAAATGATTTAGTGACCCAATGAGTAATTTGTAATGTCTGATAAATAATCTGGCTTTCAATCTGATTGAAAACATTTGCAAAAATAAGCTGTAGAAATCATGATGCCCTGTGTCACTAATCCTCATTTATTTTTATGTATTTATTATTCATTACCTTCTATAACTTTTTTTTTTTACTGTATCGGTACAAATAAAAAAAATAATGTAATAATATTCATTAAATTTATAATGTTTACAGAAATTGATATGCATTCTTGTTTCTTATCGAATAAATACCGTATATTTTCGTGTTTAAGCCGAGAATTTTTGGCCAAATTTCCAAAGTTAAAGTAGGGGGGTCGGCTTATATACGGATCTGCTTATCTAACAGAAAAAGAAGGTTTTTTCCATTACTCGGGTGAGATGCAAAGTACCAAAACTTTGCATGACCCCCAAAAATAATAATGGAATACATAATAATTAGCACATAAAATGTTTTAATGAAATCTTAGAAAAATTATACGAAAAAGAAAAAAAATTGCAAAGAGAAAAAAAATTATATAAAAAGAAAGAAATATACTAATTTCTGTTTCTTTCACCACTCTCGAACTAGCTTTTCATTCACGTTGAAATGCCGAGCAGCCATACTATTGTTAGAATTTTCGGCAAACACGATCACTTGCAGCTTAAAACTGGCTGTATACGATTTCCTCTGTCTGTTCATATTTCAGATAAAAAATAAAATGGTACAGAAAACTACACTATCATGCGTCCGCATACAAGCACAGAATGATACCAAAATGAATGGGGAAAATCATATAGGGTTACCAGAATTAAAAACTATCGTCATTGCTACCTGACTATTGACTGGTGTCATTGGCCCAGCTGCTTGGCTACATTTTCGCCTTCATGGAAAAATCTTTGAACGTTATAGGATATATATATATCCCCCCCCCCCCCATTTCGGCTTATATATGTCTTTTGAATTTTGGCTAAATTTCCAAAGCTAAAGTAGGGGGGTCGGCTTATACATCAATCGGTTTATATTTGGAAATATATGGTAAGCTGAAGAATCAAGTAGAATTTGTGTTATTTTAGCTCTTGACAAAAAATGATTGAATATTATTAATTTTGCATGTTTATTAAAGTTATTTTACATTTTCAACTTTTAATGTCAGCTTGAGAACTGTTGGTGTTTCATAGTATATTCGAATAGATCTGATATGGTGATTAGTCTCCAATCAGATTAGGTTTCAAGTAGGGATGTAACGGATAGTGATTTAGTGGAACACCAAATATTCTGCAGCTGAATACCGCATTTTTTTTAAAAGTTTAACTTTTGATTATAAATGAAATATTTTCCAAATTTTAAATGAAAAAAAAATTTACCATTAAATAAAATTGTTTTTTTATTATTTGTCTATTTAAAAAATGTTAATACCTTTACGTATATTTGCATTATTTTAAATACCTTAATTCCAGTAATAAGAAATGAGAAACCCTCTTCATTTTGGGATTGCTTCAAAGAAATAACAGTCATCTTTGCACAACATGAGAATGGCGAACACAGAAAAAAATTAAATAGATAAATTATAATTACCAGAAGTAAATTCCTATTTTGATAAAGAACTTCTAATAGGTAAGATGGAGTGTCCACTTAATTGGTGGGAAAAAAATGCGGAAAAATTTCCAAGGTTTGCTAATTTAGCAAGAAAGTATCTTTCAGCATCTGCAAGCATTATATAGTTTCTTTCTGATGCTGGTGATATATATCAAACCATATGGAACAGACTTCTATTAATGATGTGCAACATTATTAAATACACTTATGTACTGTGCAACTTAAAAGTTGATAAATGTTAAATTTTTTTATAATAAATGCGCTTGAATGTAATTCTGAAATGTTCTTTATTAAATATATTTAAAAAAATATTTTATCCTGTATTTATTCTGCTGAATATCTGTTTAGCATTCAGCCAATCCGAATATACAGCAGGGGGCCGAATAGGCCTAATACTGAATATTTGTTACATCTTTTGTTGGTGTTATATGTGTATGGTACCAAATGGAATAGACTTCCTCTTAAAAAAGGTGCTGAAAAATTATTTTTTTCGCATCATAATTTCAGGTTTTGCAATGATAAATAATATGTGACTTTATTAAATACACCTTTGCATTATGCAACTTAAAATTGGGTTTAAATATTAGGAGTTTTTTTCAGAATAAATGCACTGAAGTGTAATTCTGCAATATTCTTTGTTATATGTGTATTTAAAACCACATTTAAAAAAAATTATTTTCCTGAATATATTCAGCCGAGTATCTGCTTAGTATTCGCCCAGCCGAATACTGAATAGTTGCCAAATATTCATTACATCCCTAGTTTCAAGCTAACAGTGATTTTTATTTATTATAATTATCAGTTAGAAAATAACCACCTATTTTATATTATTTACAGTCTTTAAATCTGAATTTGTATTTTGTGAATGAGAGTTTTAATATTATTGTATGTATTTTTTTTAACCCCGAGTTTTAAAACTTTTAGATTCAGGCAGAGGTCGTCGGCCAGCATTTGGCAGAGGAAGGCGACCCTCACCTCCTGGTAGAGACAGGCCAAGGTGAGTTTATGATAATTTAAATGTGCTATATTAAATCAAATCTATATTTGGAAGTCTTGAATGAAGTCTTAAATGTATTTATGTTAATGTTTTGAAGGTTAAAAACTGCTTTACTTTTATTTTATATAAACAGTAAATTCTCGATCATCTGTCATTCAAGTATCCGGAAAGCTCAACTAACTGGAAAAATTAGAAAATGAGTTTTTCTAAAAATTTTACATCAGCGTGCCAAAATTTAGCATGCACATCATTCCATTCATGCAGACAATTTATTTCTGGAATGCAACATCCGCTCCGGGCGGAGGGGGGGAAAGGCAATATACAGTACTGTGACTTGCACAGATTTGTTTTATGGGAGGGGGTCAAAGCAAAAGTGAGAACCAAAAAAATAAAAGGTCCTCATCTTTCGCCGAAAAATAAGACTTCAAAACGAAATCGACAACCAAAAAAAGGTAAAGGGACAGAATCGGTAGAAAATAAGGCTAATGGGGTGTTACTCATGATTGGTAAATCTCTTTCTTTTCCTGTATTTATTTACTCTCCGAATACCAGCAGATGTTGATTCCGATTACGTAATGTCACATTCGGGAGAATTGGAGACGCGCTTATTGCGCAATAACCCTTGCGATTTTTAAAAAGATAATTAGTTTTGATATTCAATCTGAGATTTTTTTATGATCACTTAAAAGAGCTTGCTGAGTAGAATATTTTGCAGTTTCGTCGGCTGTTTTTATATGTTTATATTTTTTCAATCTATATATTTACTGTAAAAATTCGGCTACAGATCGTACTTTTTTTTATATCACTGTTTAATTAAAATCTTCATAATATGTTTTGTAAATAAAATTATATGGAAGATACAGAAGTATTCTTAAAAATTTTATTTAGTGTGCAATTCAAAATGACAATAACAAATTATTTGGCCGAAAAAATCTTTAAAAAAAGGGGGGGCCACAATCTACCCCCCTATTTTTCATGTCACATTCAACTATCCAGACTTTTCAGGTATCCATATCCGGAAATCTGTGTTTCCCGAGCATGCTGGTTAGTTAAGCTTTAATGTAGTTATTAATTTCAGGATGGTAATTAGAATATTTATGGGAATTTTTAATCTCATAGGATTATTGAATCATTGCTTTCATCTGTTTAATTCATTCATTTTTTTAAGTATAAAAATGATTTTCTTGTCTTGAAGTTCTGCATGGTGTTTGTGTATTATTAGAATGTGGTGAATTACTTGTTTTCTCTTTTTATAATATAATTGCATTTAGTAATTTTTACGAAAGTATCATCCATTTATTTGTAAATTTTTAATAATTGAGTGCTCCCTTCTCAACAAATGTTTAACTAGCTCTGATTTTTTATTAAATTTGAAATACCAAAAATATAGAACTTTAAAATTAGTGCTTTTAAACATTTTGTTTCAGAATTGCTTACTATTTTTCTTTTTATTGAATCTTAAACTGTGTGCTATAAATATCAAGTCCGGTTTAAAGTATATTCTCCCAAATATTACTTTATATAGAGGAAAGTGTGGTAAAACTGGGTACTTAAGTTTCAAAGACCTGCTGGAACTAAACTATTTGACTTGGAGCTTGTCAAATTTTACTAAAATATTCATTATTTATCAGAGTACAATATATTTTTCTGGAAAAGTCATAGCTTTACTACTTTTTTTACTAATGATTTTGTAGAAAAAGTCAAGTGGGGTGAAACCGGGTACACATGTTTAACTCTATGGGAAATTATGGAAAACTAGATTTTCAGTGGAAAAGTAGCATAAATTTTTATTTTATATGACAACTTAATAATAAAACAATTTTATAAGATTTAAAAATAGTTATAAGTTCACAATTTAAGAAAAAAGGTGATTTTTTAAAAAAAAATTAACAATAATTACAATAGTTGACAATTTAAAAATAAAGGCAATCTATTTAAATATTGTGTCCAAAATTCGTATTTAAATTAGTGATAAAAGCTGTAGAAATGAAACAGGTAACAGTAATGTCTCTAGTGCATTGAAACACTGCTGGTTTGGAAATTACAATAGAATAGAATAGCAGCGAAATGAAATGTAAGAATGTAACAAATGTTGTACAAAATAAGAAATTGGAAAAATGTAATAGACTTATTGGGTTCTCCTACTATTTTAATTATCCAAAAGCATAAGAAGAAAAATGTATTCTACATATTTCTTTCTTCTTTAAAGTTCAAGCTAACTAAGAGACGAACTCAGTCGAAATGGTGATACTTTGAATAAAACCAAACGACTGCAAAGACTTCGATTAAAAGATTTTTAATTTTCATGCATTTTTAGTTTTATATGAGAAAAAATTATTAAAAATCATTTATTTGCAAGCAAGGAAATAATGGAATAAATAAATTTTAATTTTTAAAATTTTGTCTAAAATAATTCTTTGGATTATTTGAAATTATCACAAAGAAAATATTGGAAATCAGAATAAATTGGAAATGCTTTCAATCAGATCATTTGACTCGAAGGTCAAATAGGAGTGGCCCTCACAAACTACCAACTATCTCAGAATCAAAGAAAATCCTCTTGGATCGGGTATCCGTAGTTTCCCTTAGTACCCGGTTTTACCCCTAGTTCAGAGGTTATAAAAAACGAAAAAACCACGCAATTGTCTTACTAAATCTTTATTGTAATGATTAATAAGTAGGGATAGTTTTAAAAGAAAGAAACATTGGAGGGTCGATGTCATAAAACAAATAAACCTTCACAGATTAAGTGAATTTAGCAATCACATGGCAACTATGTCCATTCTTTTTTCTTCACTAATAGAATATAATTCAGAATTTATCCACTAGGAAGGAGAATTAATAATGCCAAAATCAAGGTACCTGGTTTTACCCCACTCACTACCTACGTAATTACAAGATATTAAAAAAATATAGAGCCAGTCGTGGCTTAACATTTTAAACAGCAGTATTTTTGAGAAACTGGATTACTCTCTTCTTTGAAGATAAGTTATGCACTGAATACTTGCATGAAAATATTTTTCAGTTAATATTCCCTGAATCTTGAATTTTAATTGTGCTTGTAGAGATTTTGGGTATGGACGAGATGAACCTTCAATAAGGGATCGATCACCCATGCGAGGACCGGATGATCGTTTTCCTGACAGATACAAGAAGGATGATGGGTATGTCTCTTCAGATATGGGGGCCAAATGTAATAAATAGTGGCATTTTACCTAAAATTAGAAACTTTCCTGAAATATTTGATTTTTTTAAAAGATTAGAAAAATTTTCTTATTCAGATTTCTGAAAAATAATGGTTTCGAAAAGTTTGATTTCCATTTGAAGAATTGATTGCAAAAAAGAGCTAATAATTTCTCTTTAAATTTGAGGAACTCGTTAAAGTATTTTAGTTTTCTAATATGAACATTTTTCATCCCCTTATCACTAGTAATGTAGAAAAATGATTGCATTCCAATATTTTTAGAATTATTAAAAACTATAAACTTGGTCTTATTTCCATTTTGTTTAAGAAAATATCTTGTGCTTTGGAAAAAAAATTGGTTTTGGATTTTTACGTTTGAGAACAAATGTCGATAGTTATTTTCAAATTCAATCTAGGAAGCTTGTGTATAATAATATAGGAATATTGCTATGAAATGAATATTTTGAGTAATTAATAGCATTATTTGTATTAGGAAATCTAATCATCTGTTTTTCCATTTTGTATAAGAAATTCAATATCCATGAAATGATCTCCAATCCATTTATTGATTTATAATGAGGTTTTAAAAATTGGGTAAATATTAATATCAATCTTTCTTTTTTAATCAGAAAAAACTGTGTGAGAGATGTTCAAAAGCAAGGTGAAAAATGAACAGTGGCAAGAAAATATATAAATCACTTTTTCAAAACATAATTTTTAGTCCTCTGTATTGATCTTGTCTAAATCACTTACAGAACTGTGAAAATTAATTGGGACAAACACAAAAATGTTCACATATATAGTTTAATTAGTAATAAGTTCACATACATGCATGACATAGCAGTTTATTAGAAAATATATCTTCCTCTAGCATTAATGATATCCTGTACACGTTTCGGCATGGATTCACTAATTTAGAACATAAACTTTTGATAGCATCATCACAAAAACAAATATTTATGGCATTCTCAATCATTTTTCTCTTGTTTGAGCAGTGCATTTTACTCGCACATCTCTTAACAATGCTCCACAAATTTTCGATGGGATTTACATCTGGAGTTCAATCTAAATTACAGACCAATCCAAAACTGTTAATTTCTTTCCTTGGAAAAAAAAAATTACATCCCAGAACTATGGCATGGAGTTGTTTGTGAACTATGGCACGGTTTTGGTGTGTTTTAGTAAGATCTTGCTGAAACACCAACACCGCCAGCGAACGTTTGTATAAAAGGCACAATTATGTCTTCTAGTATTGAAATTTATTTTTTAGAGTTCATCATTCCCTTAATAGTTGTTGAGACCGGTTTTAGACAGGAAATCCCTGTGAAAAGACTAATTTTATGAAAAATGCAACTTGTCCCAATTTAACCCTCTGATTTCTTAGACCATTGGAATAAAGGGTCCTCAAAATATGGGAATACCCAAGCTCTTCTATCAAAGATAAGGAAAATTCACTTCCCCCCTCAAAAACCACAATGACAGTTGGCACTGTCTGAATTTAAAAAAAAAAAAAACCTTTTACCCAAACACATCTAGGTGAGCCACTCAAATGAAAGCACATGCCGTGGGTATGAAATCAATCACAACGAAACGGGGTGGAAATTTCACAACGATATTCGGACAGCCATCGTCTTTTGTTTGAAAGGACATTCCCGTATTGATAGAGTTAATTTGCACAGTGTTGTTGTTTCGTATTCCTCTTGTTCTAGTCCTCAGCTAGACCAAGTCCAAGAGTCCGCTCACCCACAGAAAATCACGAACCAGTGCAGGACTTTCAAAGAGGTTCCTCTTCTCCAGCTCCATACATGAGAGCAGATGGTCTGGAGAAGATTGGTGTGTATTGCGCTTGAGGCACACGGGAAAAACCTTTTGTCCCTGTACATATGGAAAAGTGCAAGTATGTCCGCTAATAAATCTTGTTATGGTGGTCTGCAATTTCCTATCGCCCTTCAGCTCTAGGGCAGCCCCAGGATGTTTTTGTTGGTACCAGTCATGAATATGTGGGATCTTCCAGGTCCTGTTGTTATCGGCCCTGACTTTTGAGAAAATTTCACTATAGGTAAGTAGACCTCTATTGTCTAGCAGTTCATCAGAGCCCTCCTTGGCCAAGTCATTAAAGAAAAGATCTACATGGGAGGGGATCCACTGCAAATGAATGTCATTGTGCGAAGAGTATATCCTTAGTTTATTCACAATGTCCGTGCTGGTTTTGTCGCCATTGTTTCGCCAATTACTTAAAAATTGAATAGAACTCCTACTATTTAAAAATCCAGATGTCGCAAGAGGTGTTATTGGAAATCATATGATCCAAAGCTTCATCGATGGCTATCAGTTCTGATCTAAAAACCGAACAGAAGTTTGGGTTGCGCTTTTTAATTTTTGTAATGGCATCGGGGGTTTTAATTACTACTCCACTGCCAGTGTTACCATTATCATTTTTACTTCCATCAGTGAATATCCAAACTGTCGGCAATGGGGTATTATGGATTGTCTCTAAAGCCAACGGCTTAAGAAGTACTGGATGCTGATCTTTCTTACTACTGAAAGACAATAGTTTCTCTTGAATGAAGACCCTCGGAAGATCCTCCAGTGGATTCAGTCAGGGCCCCAGGGAGCAGGGTTCTACTTCTGGAAATAACAGATTCAGTTTAGCTACCCTGCTGAAGGGACTATCTTTTTAATCGTTGAGCACTTCTCCAGTCTTTTGAATAAGTAGCAGTACGATGTTGGTCTCCATAGCTGGTATAGCTTACTAAAATATCTTGAAATGTTGGGAGACCATCTCGTAGTCAAAGGCTGAAGATCAGCCTTATACATAACAATCTCTTTAGGACAGCTATTACGTAGACCATATTCCAACATGGGTCTAATAAAGGATGTATAAGTCATCCTGAGGGTACTCGCATCCACCTCCCAGTCCCTACCAGAAATGTATTTTAAGATGTTTGCTTGTTGCTGGTTAGCTCTGGGTCGAGTGTAAATCCCAAATATTTTGGATGTTTTTCATAGACAAGCAGATGACCGTCTAAAAAGATCTTAGGTTGGTAATTGTTAAGGCGTTTATTAGTGGTGAAGAAACTCGCAACAGATTTCTTTGGATTATAGTTGAGTTTGCGATTTTTAGCAAATTTTTTAATGCTCTCTAATGAGTTATTTAACTCAGTTTCTATCATTTCTATGTTCCCATCAGAGCGCCAGATTATGATGTCATTCGCAAAAATTCCAATTTCACATCCTTGTGAAACCTCCTTATTTGCACAGTACTGTATTATACTTCATCTTCATAATAGATTTTTTATTTTGAAAATATTTATAAAAAAATGTTTTTAAAGAATTAATCCTTTTATTAAATTTGCAGTCCTTACCCAAAAAGAGATGAAGGGCGTAAAGACATGGGGAGACCATTTTATGGTGATGACCCTCACAGAGACAGATACATGGAAGGAAGATCTAGACTTGATGGACCAGGGCCAGGTTACAATTCTCGTTTCGATGCACCAGATCAATTTAAAGCAAGGTATTTTTTTTTTTTTAATTTACTGTTGAATGTCAATATTTCAGTGTGAATAAATAAAACTTATGAATTCATTTTTAATTTATATGGCTGTACCTACAATAAAGTCTTTAGCTCTTGTGTACTTCCCCTACCCCTTGAATATAACAAAAAAAATTTAAGGAGATTCAAACCTCTAGTCCAAAACATTAGGGCATGATAATGTTTCAGGCTTAAATCATCTATCTTTATATTTAAAAAATATACTCTTAAGTATTTAGCAACAATAGGTCACAAAAAAAGTATTTTATTATTGTTGCAGTGCAAATTTGTTTAAATGAAATAACTAGAACAAAATAAAGAGTATTGTGATAAAATATACTTTAGAAATTTTGTCTTGAATTAGACAAAAAGAAATAAAATTTCCATCACTATTATTTTGGACATTTTAAAGTGGTGTAAAAATTATTTTTACGTGATAATAGCTCCAAAGTTGTTCTGGAAAAACTGTTAGAATTTGATAAACTTTTTTAGTGAGATCGACTACCTAAGATGTAACCTGCCAAATTTGGTAGTCGTAAATCCAACGGTTTGCCCTGTGGAGCATTTTGAACGATTTTTGCATTGTGCATGCCACGTGATAGAATTTACATTTAATATTCCATCTTATAAACTTCATCATGTTAAGAATAATTTAAATTGTAAACCATAAATTTTATTATGTGACATGGTGAAAAGTGTTTGTAAAAATTGCATAATAAGATTTACTTTTTTTTTTTTTTTCCTGATAATAAAGTCTGTTTTCTTTTCTCCACAGACCATCAATGAATTACCCTGCTGCACCTCTTCCTGCTAAAGGTTATTTTAATGAGGGATTTCCAAAGCCAAATGAATGTGAAATAATTGCTGTCAATAAGCATCAGAGGTAGAAGAAGCAGTTTCCATTAATACATTAAAAACTTTTATTTAACCCTCCAAGCGCCCAATTATTTTGTTCTTATAGGTTTGAAGTTAGGAAACTTATAAAGTGAATAAATAGATCTTTTTTGTATTTAATCATATCTCTGCAATCTTAAGAATACTTAATCCATGGATGTTTAAGAAAATATCCATATAAATGTGAATTATCCGGTTTTGAATTGAACATGAAAAAGAGAAAAGGCCATTTCCACCGCTAGGAGGGTTTAATATGTTATTTCTGTTACCTTTTGCTGCTTTTCATTTTTTCATAAATTTAATTGGTGCAGTATTTAATGCTGGATTGAGTTTATTATGGAATAGGTAAAAAGTGTTTTGAAATCTTTTTTCATTGTAAATTATTACTATTTATTGCCTTATATACATATATTAGTTTCTGAGAAGTATAAAACATTACCGGCAGGTATAGTGAAAAGTTTTCAAATGGCATTCCATTCATGAAAAATGATTAGTAAATCCCAAAATGTGGATCAATTTATTAAGTTATTACCTTAGGACATCTGAAACTTTCATTAGTGGCTCCAAATTTTAGTAACTAAATTTTAGAAATTCAAAACACGAACTGTCAAATTTTATCTGATATCTTCAGATTTTCTTCTGCAAAAGAAGTAATTTCCTCCTGTGTTATTTGAAGGATTTAGAACTCGTTGCCTCGTGCAGAAGCAAACAAATATTTCTTGTTGTTATGAAATGTACTGATTTTATTTCTTTAATTTTCTTTCAAAATTTTTTCTTTTACTGTATAAATACGTGAAAAGACGAAGAAATAAGCTACTTTATTAGCTTATTTGTCTTTATATTAATTTATACTGGTTTCATGACGCTCTGGTATAATCTTAACATAGTATGATCTTGTCTTGTGTTTTGTACTTTCATTGTTTTAATCTAGTCCATTGTCGTCATAGGGCATATGCTGAATCTGTTGAGGCACGCATCAAAGACCTAGGTATATTAGTAGATGTACTCTTTTTAAAAGATGAAGCACTTTTAACTCAGACAATCGATGATATCGCTCGTCGTGGAAGTCTCTATGCAATGGTCATTAGTCCACAGAATGAAACTCATGGTTCAGTAACTGTTAACATTCTTCATGGAACTCCCCAAGGTATGATTAAAGAAATTTTCAAAAAAAAATAAGAATGCTCTTCTAATTAATTTATTTTAGTTTAACTTAAGAGACTAACCCATGTTAAAAATATTAAAACATTGGGTATTTTATTACTTTTTATATATTTTTTACTTTATTTCTACTTTGTTTATTAAGTTTTCTCATTTAAATTAGTTAACTTTTATTTTATATTGTTTATTCTTTTCTAAGTTATTTAGTTATAGTGTATGTAATCTAGAGATTTATTTACTTTGTAATATCAGAAAATATAACTTCAATTATGTTAGATTTAAATTGTAAAAGTTTTTTTGAGGATTTAAGTACTTAAGTCATAAAATTTTACACTGAATCATTAATTACTTCTTTTTCACTTTTGATATAGCATGTTTTTTTAATTGAGTGCATAACTGAAATTCATTTTTGATGAAAACTCCTAAATTAAAGTTCCTTTGCTTTTCTTTTCTCTTTTTATAAAATCAATGGGAAGAATTCAAGTAAATTGCTGTTTTCAGATAGATTACTTTTCCAAAAATCAAACTCTTAACTAACGGCAGCTAATTATAAGAATTATCTAAAAAATTACAAAAGATTTAGTTTATATTGTGGTTATAAATAAAATTGAAATCATAATTTACACAAAGAAAATAGTAACTTGAAGAAAACCATTGAGGATCAAGAAAATGCTGCAGTATATATTATAGGAAGATTACAGGAAGGAATATATGTATACAGAAACTTATACCTAGTTTGATATAAAATATATATGTAATATTAATAGAAATAAATCTTATTCAAACTATCATTTCCTCTAAATTTCTACTACTAATGAATTAAAAGGCCATAAAATACATCTTCAGTTTGCATGTGGTGCAATATAGATTTTTTATTGTTTCTTTACAAGAATTGCTAGCTTAGTTTTAGTTCTCAGAATTAAAAGGCAGACATTAATAAAAATTTTCATGCAACTTCTGTCCCTAGTGATTTTGTAATTTTTGAAAGTTAAAACCAATTTAAAATCCAATTCTGATGAATATGATATCTGATAATTTTTGGTTTTTATATCAAGAAATAGGCATTTGTAAATTAAACTTTTGGGTTATTTCTAAGTATTTTAATTATGATTCTAAAAGCTAATATGTACTGCATTATACAACTAGAATTTATGTTTTGGAGTTTAATATTAGGTAAATATTGTAGTAATTGATATTTTTATTGATATTAAATACGATCAATAATCCAATGTTTGAAAGAAATTTGTAAAAAATACATATGAAATGGTGTAAATCTTATTCAGGTGTACAGACTTCTTATTAATTCTGTATTTTATCTTGAAAGTTAATTTCTATGTGAATTCTCTGTGATATTTTTTTGTAATGCCGATAAAAATTAAATCAGTTTTATTCTTTGCATTCTGTTCTCCTCTGGGTTCTGCTAGTTTTCTGTAAATAATATTATAAGTGTGTGAGTGATTGAACACAACAATTTACAAAGTTGTACTACTCTTTTGAACTTGCCAAGGAGCCACCAGCAGTGATGATGTTCACTGCTTGGTTCCCTCATCAATGTGCAGCATATTACAAAGGGCTTAATTAATGGGACTCCCCACCACCACCTGTTATAGTTGCTTGCTGTAATGCGGCCTATTTTTTCAGCAGGCAAAGTGCCTGACCATGTGGTGTGCTCCATTATATAATCAAAACCTAAGGTTGGGGTCTTTCATTCAATCATTGCCAACTTACTTGACATTTGTGTCTATGTTTTACTGTGCAGATTCTACATTATCCAAGTGTACCCTCAGAATCGCATAGTAGGTGCCAGCATTATGGTTGAAAATGTTAAAACTCTCTTAATTTATGAAAAAGGGCTTGTTTTAATAATCAAATTCTTATTTAATTTCAATTTTGTTTTTACTGACTATTATTTTGATGCATTTACTTTTGCATCAAAGCATCAATATTTTACCTTTGCAAAAGTATGTTCATTAAAATATGAATTTTGATAAAGCTCAATAGTACTATGTATTGTTATACTTTTCAAATCATAAGGCATATTAATCTTAAGGTATCCGACTGTGTTCGGAGACATTCTTTTGAAAAATAACCTATATATATTTTTTAATGTTATTTTTCAACTGCATATGTTTTAAAACTATGAAAATATTGTAAAATTAGGCTTTCAAAATAATATTTTTTTAAAAAACTGAGAAATTTGAAGAAAAATGACTAAAATACTTGCCTTACGCTAACAGCCATAGACAAAATCATATTCTTAATATATATAAATCCTTATAGGAGTACATTTTTATGACAGTTATTTGTGTTATACTCTAAAATATTTCTTGTACTTCAAAATAGTTTTGAGATATAGCTGAACATAGTTATCAAACTGGTAATTTTTCATAAAAAATGCTTTTCGTTTATATTTAAGCACTTAAAAATAATACTTGATTTTAAAATTGACCTTAGTTTTTAGAGGAAAACATCAAGCATATTACAGAAAACAATCTCAGAAAATTTCATATCAATACTTGAATAACTTTTTGAGAAATCATTGTTACGGTCGACAGTTTTCCTCAAAAATATCATTTCTCAGAAAACGCATTTAAAGTTTTCATGCAACATAAAATAATGCTCACAGTTCGGTAATAAAACAGCTGTAACTCCATTTGTAATTCACGTAGAGTAAAAAGAGAGGCAGTTTTAGAACGCTGATTAAACAGGCTACAAAATTAAGTCATAAAAAGTTTTTTGATAATTTCATCAAAAACGGCGATTTTAAACCAGTCGGATACCTTAAGCAATTGTACTGGTTGTTTCAATTGTATATTTATGTATGGAAAGTTATGTGAATTCCCAACTTGTCGTTTTATTGAAATGAACCTTTTAAAAGGGTTCCCATTAAAAAAATATTTTTTGCCGAAAATGGCGGAACAAATTTGACTGTATCATTCTTATCATCAATAAATTATAATATGATCTCAACTAATATGGATCTTTAAAGTCGTCTAACTTGACTTGTAGATAAATTTCAAACATGAAATTTTTACAGCAGTATAATATATTATAGAGGGTTTATCTGTAAAAATTTCAGATTTTCAAACTTTGCCCCAACAAAGATATAAGGTGTCAAAATTTGGATTTTTTTTTAATTTTTCGGATTTTGAAAGCCCGTAACTCTTTAAAGAAGCAAGTCTTAGGGTTGAAATTTTTTGTAAATACAGTACAGTACATTAAGGTAGCTACACATCCCCACAAAAGTAATATGGAGAATAGATACCTTTTGGGAATGATATGCCTTCAAAAATTGAAAATTTGTCATTTTTAAAGTCAAACGTTTAAGCTGATTTTTGCTATGTGGGATACAATTTTCCTTAAATGTATACTGGAGATAGTAAAGGATGTATCTTCCTGAATAAACTGGTTCTTGTTTCACCAACCTCGCGTTCACCAGTTCTGAGTTAATATAAGTTAACTCAAACCCCCCTACAAATGCAAAAATCAACATGTTTTGAAAAACAAAAATGGCTACCATCAGAATTCAGAAAAGATAAAAATTTAAAATTAGTCTTTTTGGACTCTCTAATCACGTAGGAATCAACAAACAAAAAAATCATTTGATTACAAAATGGTCAAGTCTTTTTTGTTTTTCCCCCTCCCAATTTTCAGCATTATTGAATGTGCCAAGGGTAATTTCTTGTTAAGTCTTTTTCTTCTTGTGATGTATCTTGTAATCATAGGAAGAAGATATTTTTGGAGTGAGTGGTATTCTGCTAGTAGGAGAAGAGAGGACATGCTTCAGGTGTCTACCAATTTCCTTATAGGAAGTCTATCTATTGCAATGGTTCTCATGACATGACTTCTGGAAAATTTCTGCAGATCTTCACCAATCATGACCCTTAGAACCCAAAACCACCCTTCGTTCAAAAGTTGATATATGTATATCGGTTTTGCTCATGTTATCTTATGAACATAATAACTGAATTAATTTTCATTTTGTTTTAATCGGCGTGAGATATGTTGCAAGGATAGTAAAAATCCCGACCAAGTTCATAGATGGGCTATCCAGCTCAAAGGGGGTGGAAATTTTCATTTCCCCATAAATCATTTAAAATTGAAAATAGAAAGAAGATTCAAATTAGTCAAATTATTGCCTTATCATAATGAACAATTCTTGTATTTAAAGTTTTTTGATAGCTGAAATTGCTTAGAAGTTATGAGCTGAAATGTGATTTTCTGCCTCCCCCTAAATTAAAATTCCCTTTTAACCTATACATGTTACACCTTGTTTGAAAGCTCTCATCAGTTGCAGTCTCTTTCACCCTCTTTCATCCTTGCAGCTCCAACCATAATGAAAATAGAGAATGAAATGTTCTTTTCCTTATATATCCAAACAAAAGGAATCTACCTTTGCATTCCGGCTTGCCAACTGGGATTTTTTGCATCTTCCAGTTACCCTCACAGTGCCATTTAACATCCATCATGCTTTGTGAACTCGAGAGCACCATGTGTTTGTTTATGATGCATTTGTTAAAAGTGGTGAGTTATTAAAATCGCTCTTTGCTGGCAGTTTACTGTCAGTGGTCATGAAATTCCCTGCTATAACATCATTCTCAGAAATTTGCACATGGCTTTTGATAGATAATACAAAAGTAACTGTTTGATGTAGTATTGAGTGGCAAGAGCAGTTTTGGAGTGTCATATTTCTTCAAAGAAGTGGGACTGCAGTAACCTCTAATTCCCTGTGTTAAAAAAATGTTTTAGAAACTTTACTAAACAGGATTTGAGAGTCGAGGAATCAGCAGGAGAGATAGGTGATTTCAACAATATTGAGCTATAGCTCATGCAGACAAATCTTCTATGAAATGTTGTTTGGACTGCGTCACTGATTTTGTAATTTCTTGCTTTGGTAATAACTCATGGCCTCTTCAGTAACTGGACCTTTCTATGCATGTTTTTTTTTTGGGGGGGGGGGGGGCCTCGAAATGCATGTTCATGAAATTGGACATCATTTTTTCTGTCCTTTAACATATGATAATGACATGTTATACTGATTATTTCTATAGTATCAAATATTATTTTTATAAAAAAAAATGATGGAATGATCCTCCTTCAAAAAATTTTCAAATTCAATGGACCACTCTGTATTTGTAGTTAGTAACAGAACTTCTCTTTTTAATTAGTTCATGAGGTATAACAAAAAAAACAATTTCAAAATATTTTTTTTAAAATGGAATTTTTTCTGTGCTGTTTTTTTATCAAAGGTGAATTCATATTTTTGTTCACTAATCTTTCTACATAAAAGAAATTCATATGAAACATTTTTGAATTTCAAAAGTGTCAGAAAATATCCTTTCTTGTTGCACAACAGCCATAATGTTTGTTTTTTGTTTAATATCTTTCCATTTTATAATATTTCTCTACAAAATGCGTGCAAAACCGCCAATGTTCTGTTTTCAAACATGCTAGCTTCTAATTAATTTTGTTCTTGAAAAAAATCGATCGCTTTGTAATGTTTCACTTATTGTAATTCTAAAAAGAATTAACTGAGTAGGTGATGGGGAATCAAAGATTGTGAGATAGCTGAAATCTGGTTACTATCTCATACCGTATCCAAGGTAAATCATTTTTCCTCATCTGGATTTTCATTATCATTCTTCATCCAAAATATTTTTACCCAGAAGAATATGAAAGAAAAGGATGGCATAAGCCTTCTGACTTCCAACTAGCCATATAAATATCGTTGCTGGAGTATGTGAAAAATTCTGTGTCATTTCTGTTATAAGGTACTTGGATATGAAATACATCATGTATGCTAATGGTCATCTGCGAAAGGGAAGGTCACCAATGTTTCAGGCTGGGAAAAGTTATCTGTGTGCAAATGTTCATTGCACTTATAATTTGTGGGATAATCAAGTGGTTTATTAATACAGAAAGACTTGTATATGCATTTCAATTACAGAGTTGCAAACGGCAGTCTTGTTCCTTAATTTTGTAATGTAGTACAATCTAGCAGTGTATGGAGAGGGGTTTTTTTTTGTTACAGATGGTAGTGCTAACATATTTACTTGCTTCCACCAGCAGCTGTGTGAAATGAGATTCTTCTTACAAACTTGAGTGGATTAGCTTGAAAGCAAGTACTGCTAAAATGGCAGTTGTGCTACAGGCTACTCTGGATACAGTAGCAGATCATCCAAACACAAACCTACAAGCTAGTGTGTTGGTGTCCCACACTTCACAACGTGGAGAGTGCTAAAGAGTAAAAGATTACACCCATACCATGTTCAGTGAGCCTTAATTACAGTTCATAATTCTCATCACAAGGACTTAGCTCTGCAGCAGAGTATAGTGTGTTTGGGGCAATTCTTGGTGCCCTGGTTGAATATACCTCTGCAAATGGTGGGGCATTTAACATTCACTATCAACATTTACGGGCAAATGTATCCACAAGCTGCTTGTCCACAAATGCATCAGCAACATTTATCGATGATTGTTTGGGCAAGAACCATTGATGGCATCCTACGAATCTTCTGCCAGAAGAATTACTGAAGGAAAGTACTTTCCTGCAGAGGCTCTACATGCTTGCTGGAAGCTATTCTGAGAATTCCAATCTTCAAATACTTATCCATTTTGAGAAATTAAATAGTATCAAAAGAAAGGCACTTCAGATTAAGTACTTATGATAAATGTAATTTGATTTATGAACTTTCATTATTCACTGTGCGTCCAATCAAATAAATAATGATGCCTGCTTTTAATCAAGTTTTAAATAAAGTTGAAACCAGAAGCTTTGAGAGGATTTGGAATTTTTCTGAATAATCCTAAATCAAAAAGAAAAATGATAAGAACAGTGATACCAGTTGCTATAGTTTTTGCAAAGCCAGAGAGGCATCACACAAGAATTACCCTGACACAAGGGCACACACATACGGGCGACAAATTGATTGACCGGCCACCACGACAGGTAGTCAGGCACTGTGGTTCCTGCATACTAGCCCGAGTGGCTCATGCACCTCCCAGGGTACGACCTGTCATCGGATGTGAGACCTAAGAGCCACACCACCATTATTGTGCCATTGGGCTGACAAGAGCCTGCGTACTTATACAGCAGCCTCTCATCCATGAACTTACTGTCTCCCCTCCCCGACAGGGAGGCGTGCAGTTAGAGTTCCTGTTTCAGACAAAGCCATCCGGAACTCCTGATGGGGCAGCATGAAGTGGCCCTGCCCAGCACAATAGCATAAATCAGCACTTGGTGGGAGTGGAATTCACTCAACCGACTCGTCACCAAACTCCTCAGATGCAAGTTCAATTATACAATGAAAATAGACCATTTAAGTAAAAATGAAAACACGCCACGCACCAAGCAGTCCGTCCAATTTGTCAAGCGAGAATCAAATAAAGATTTAACTATATTGACTGTGCAAGTCTTAAATCCTGGTAAATGCACAAGTTCGTGAATTTCTTTTACTAACCAACTTTTTGGTAGTTTGTCTCGTTGTTGAGCACAAACTGGACATTCCATTAGGACATGTTTAGTAGTTTCGTCTTCTCCACATTGGCATTTACTATCTTTACCAAACATTCGATTTTGGAACGCACCAAATATTCCATGTCCCATTATAATCTGAATGTAATAGAAGTCGGCAATGAGTCGACTCATATTAATTTCTGGGTAAATTAACCTTCTCCATTTTTAGATTACATCCATCTGCACTGCCAATTTTCTGTTAATTTTTTATTGTTTAATATTTCCTATTTGTGCTTTTGAATAGGTGAACTGTATGTCTATCAAATCTCTATTGGATGCTTCCTTAGCAAGCAAATTTGCTCGCTCATTTCCCCTTTGTTCCCTCACCCACATTAGTTTAATGTCCTCTCTGTCTTTCAGCCTTTTCTTTATTTGCCATATAGACTCTCTGTTGTCTCTTAGGGATTTTATTGTCATTAATACTGATCTTGAATCAGACACGATTTTAACGTCATACAGTTTGTGGCCTAGAATATAGTTAATAGCTTTATGTATGGCAAAAACTTTAGCCATGTAAACTGTGTTATGATCGGCCAACCTATACTGCGATTTAATAGGGAGACATGTGCGATATGATTGGTGGTGGATTGGGCTGGTGACAATCAATTACTAGGTCTTAATCTACTCCATGAGTAGACTTTTGGACTTGCACAATTTTCACTTTTGGTATAAACTTGGTAGGAGAATTCAACTTTTTTTTTGTTGTTGTTGTTGTCATTTTAATCCAATAATATGTGTTGTCTTTTCTGTCATAACTTTGGCTTCCCTGTGACTGGCTCACCATATATCCTCAAGTATACACGGACCGCAGGTCAGTTGCCTTTGTTCAAATGTGTGTCATCTGCATTTTTCAGAAGCAGTTTCATCAGTGGTGAAAACAGGTTGCAGTTCTCAACAAAAAACATATGTTTATACAGGGTGCGTAGCGTCATGAAAAGTGCTTAAATTTGAAAACCATTTTTAAGCACCTTAATTGTGCTTAATTTTGAAAACAGGTGCTTAAAAAGTGCTTAATTTTCCTAAGATATGCAAAGAAAACATTCTTCCTTCAAAACCTCAGACGTTCAATACGATAAATCGAAAGCATAGTCATAAAGCTTTGTTTACCGAATGTATCAAGAATGAAAACCAACGTAAGGGAAGAATTCGGGGAAGGAATCCAGGATGTGATAGATCCAGCGGTGTTGACACATGTTAATTTAACGCTTATAATCCAGTCAACGAAGGCCCAAAATGAGGGTGGAAAAAACATTAAATCATATAGTTTTAAAAATTGTTACATATTTTCATAAGGGCCTCCTGATGAACGTACTAAAAGGCCCCGGTCTTGAAGGGGGGGGCTCACTCCGCCATCTCGTATTTCATCCCCCCTTTTTTAGTTTTTCTTGAATATCCCGAAAACTATTCAGTTTTCAAATTACAATTGATGTAACAAATTAAAGAGTGTACAATTCCCTACAAATGAATGCTTTTTTTTTTTCTTCTAGCTTTAATAGTTTTTAAGATAATTGGTCTCAAAACGGATGAATTTGTAAAAAATCGTAGTTGATAGTCCAGTCAACTATGGGTGTGAAAAAAAACATTAAATCGTATAGTTTTGAAAATTGGTACACATGTTCGCGAGAGGCTTCTGTTGAACATTTTAAAGGTTCCCGTCCTGGGGGCAGAGCTTGCGCTGCCATCTTGAATTTCATCCACCCTCCTTTTTTTAGTTTTTCTTGACTATCTCGAAAACTATTCAGTTTTCAAATTCAAAGTGATTTAACAAATTAAAGAGGGTAAAATTCCCTACAAATACATTATTCTTATTTACATTGTTCTTATTTCTTTAATAGTTTCCGAGATAATGGATCTCACAGTTTGCTGAAATCTTGGATTTCATCTCCCTTTTTTAAAGTTTTTCTTGAATATCTCAAAAACTAATCGATATAACAAATTAAAGAGCTTGGAATTTCCTACGAATACATGCATTTATTACTCTTCTAGCTTTGATAGTTTCCGAGATAATCGGTCTCAAATTTGCCCCTATCTTGGATTTCGCCCCCAATTTTTAGTTTTTCTTGAATATCTGTAAAACTATTCAATTTTCAAATCGCATTTTATTTAACAAATTAAAGAGCGTAAAATTCCCTACAAATGCATGCTTTTATTGTTCTCCTTTCTTTAATAGTTTCTGAGATAATGGGTCTCAAAGTTTGCCCCCATCTCGGATTTCAAGCCCCTTTTTTAGTCTTTTATGACTATCTCAAAAACTGTTCAATTTCATGTAATACAACAAATTAATGATTGTAAAATTCTCTACAAATACATGCTTTTATTTTTCGTCTAGTTTTAAGTTTTTGAGATATTCCAGAAAAACTAAAAAAAAGGGGGGTAAAATCCAAGTTGGCGGCAAACTTGGATACCCATTACATTGGAAACTATTAAAGATAGCAGAAAGATAACAGCATGTATTTGCAGGGAATTTTGTGCTTTTTAATTCATTAAATCAATTGTAATTTTATAACTAAATAATTTTCGAGATATT